>NDXB01013282.1:16416-39953 GCA_002631895.1 Agapornis roseicollis | reverse complement strand
CTTTGCAATGAGTTTTTTTTTTTTTTTTTTTTTTTTTTTTTATCATTATCTTCTTCTTTGGCCTTCAGGTTCAGTTTGTGAAAGAAAGAATGATCATTTTTAATGTTTTATTTGGAGGTGCAATACTCAGCAGACCAGCAGTGTTATACCACATCAGGTCTGAACAGGTCATCCAGACCTTCAGCTCTGTGCTGCTGACTCACCTGGCTGTTAGGTGTTAAGTGCTTTTACAGAAAGGCACTTCATATGCTGACCTCTTTTGGAAAGCAACCCAGAAACATAAACAAATTAAAATTTCTGAGTTTGTGAGAACTGAAGAATAAAGAATAAATCTACATCGAATAAACTCTTGGCATGAAAGAAACAAAATGGGCATTGAAAAGCATGTATTTTTTTTAATTCATAGTGAGTTATTTTGGATGACCAATTGTATGTATGTTGCATTCCTGAGTGTGTGTGTTCATGTGCAGGTTGTTAGAAGCCTAGAGGATTTGCCACCAGTTAGCAACACATTTTAGCTTGGTATACCTCTGGAATAAAAACTTACAAACTGATTTTTGCTGGAGTTTATTGATTTTTATTGATATTTACATAAATTGATATTGATAGCAGTATTAATAAAATCAGCATCAAGACCAGTTATGTTGCAATATGGAAGATGGTTGAAAAAGCTAAGTAGAGTAAATAACAAGTAGAATAACTATTTATTACTAGAACTACAAAGAACTACACAGAAGAGAAGCAGAACTACAAAGGAAGTGTTTGCTGTGAATTAGGTGTGGCCCTAGCCCAGGCTGGATATCTTCCAAAATCACTATGCATAGTCTGGTGATACCCAAGTATCCATATAAAGACCCTGTTTTCCTAACCCTGATTGATGATTCTTTTTGAGCTTAATAACCGTTCAAAACTGGGATCAAAAACTGTATTCTTGCTAATGCCTTGAAATGATCAATTTATTGTGTAGAGTGCTACTCTAAAGTAATGATAGGCTATGGGTTTGCTGCTTTTCGGTTGGTTTTTTTTTTTTTTTTTTTTTTTTTTTTTTTTTTTTTTTTTTTGTCTCACTGGTATTTTTCATCCATGGCACGTCATAAAATGCTTTGAAGAAATAAATTAATCATTTATAGCGTTTAATATAACAGTAATTCAGACAAATTGAGAGATTCTGGCAGGGGAGACAATCTACCTGGTCGAAAGAGTACTGGAAATAAATGAAAAGTCAGTGAAGACAAGGGATACAGGGAAATGCAAATCTAAGTAATAAAGCAAAATGAAGCAAAACTTGAAAACACACACAGACAAGCGATACCTAACAACAGAATACCCCATATTCCCATCCTGCCACTGCAGTGGTAATATTTTGTGTTTCCTTGTCTTGTGCTCTCAGAAGTGATTATATTTAATGCAAGTTTCTGTTCTAATTACTTAAAACATGTAAAACTACAAGGTTTCATATTGACTTGAATGGATGTGTCATTTTTCTGCCTAAGGCCTTCATCTGCTCCTATTGCAATCATGGATAAAGTTCTCACATGGCAAATCTTGGTCTGTGATTAGGACTTGGCAAGAGTACTAAATAAATGTAAAATAAGTATCATTCAAGAGGTATTATTTTTAGCATTTGTTCATCTATAATGGAAAAAGGGATAAGAGCTTCAGTGTAAGAAGAGAAACAAAATTCACCAAATCAAAACCGATTTATTTTGTGTAGGTTACAAAACTTTTCCTGCTTGAAAGCACTCCAAAAACTGGAACTTATATTTGCTTTGACCATGAACAAGTCTAAAAGCACATTGGGTTTTGTGGTGTAGAAAGTGCTTAACCTTTTAGTCTGGGTCATTGAACTGAACAGGCTAGAACCTGTGCTGTGCTTTGAGTAGTAGTAGCGTGCAAGTTTGTACATATATGTTTGTATAGACGCCTGTGCTACCATCTCTCCTAAATGTGTCTGGAGTTGCCTAGGAGCATGCTAGGTGGTATTGATCAAAGCTGTGCTAGCAAGAGTGCTGACACTTAGCATGGATTTCAAGATCCAGTACCCATCTCTGTTCTCCCCTTTTTATCCAGTCATGTAAGCAGAGTCCTTGAGGTCACCTTTCTGCTGCATAGGAAAACGGTAAGTCACAGGTACTTTCCCAGTTGCTAATCAGCATGCTGCGAGACTACACTGCATAGAAGACAGTAACGGGATCAGAAAAGGGGACTAAATAGCAGAGGAAGGTCTGAGAGACAATGTTCAAGACATCCTCCAGTCCACTTTCTGTCTGGTGGCATATCAGGGGACAGTGAAAGCATATCTTACAATAATTCACAGGGACACCTCAAAGATGTTCTGGAAGGCTGTGATCCAGCATGCTATCATATGCCAGAAAGACTTTCACCAAGTGAAAAATAATGGCAGCTATGGGCACAGCCTCCCCTCTGTAGCACTGGTACCACATCTTACGCAGACTGTGAAGACTACATATACTCTTACGATGACATGAAGAGGAGGACAAAGGGAGGAAAAAGAGGTGCGAATCAGACACTTTAGGAGACACAGATGTAATTTCAGTAAGAAAACATACGTAGCTTTGCTGTACACAATGATATTGTACATTCAGCTTACATCTGTGAATAGCTAGGGGATTTTTGGTTCGTAGTTGAACTGAAAATTTGGTCAAAGAAATAGTTTAGTGTTGATGTGTCATTTAAAGTTTATCAAGATGTTTTGCGCTATTGATTAATTGTGTCAGACTAAATATGATTTTAAAAAACATTCCGCATAAGAAGATTTTCAGCAAAGCTCTTTCATTAAAGATTAAGGTTGTATTTTTTTTTTTCCCTGAAGCTTTACATTTCTTAGGTGAAATTATTTGCTGTAATTTAACTAAATTGATAAATATTTTCCTTTCTCTTCAAATTACAATTTCTGTCAAATTTTGTAAGGCTAAAAATGATGTGTTTGGTCTTATGGAAGATTATGACATGCCAGCAAAGCCTAAGAGTTACATGGCCTGTAAGCACTCAAAGTAATACCTATAATGTGAAAGCTATTATCAAAGTTAATTTGATTCTGGCACATTAAAAATAGACTGTTGTTCGACTTTCTACCCTGTGTGTAGCTACTAAACCCTTCTACATGCAGATGCAGAAGAGTGGCTACTTGCAATTTTGCTTCTTTCATGTCTTGAAATAAGGAATGAGTTCAAGCTTGGGCTTACAAAGGCTAAAATTTGTTCTTCCAGGCAATTCGTGAAAGTGGTGTATTATTCCTGGAATGCAATCCAAACAGGTCAACACAGCCAGACTATCCTGTAATCAATTTGTGTCTTATATTTTCATGTAACTTTAGTGTGAGGACCTCTTCACATGGTGTGGTTTGGTCTACAATATGTAACCAGTATTTGTATAAAACCCTGTAATTATTATTTGAATTATATGTAACTAGTATTTGGATAATATGAATATTGTCTATCTTTAGAAACAATAAAAAGTGTATATCAAGAAAAATTTTCTTTAAAATATTTTGTTCATGATAACAAGAAGATTTGTAAAATGATCTTCTGTCTCAGTATTGATCTTGAAAAACATCTTCTTTCACAGGGAAGGTATAATATATGGTTTTGTCCAATGAGTGGAAAGCTAAAATTTGTCCTTTTTCCTTAGACATGTGATAAAAGAGGTTGAAAATTCTGAAAAACCCAGGAGGAAAATTAATATTATTTTCTAAACTTGCATTCCATTATATAATCTAAAAGGCTCCTGGGTCCTTAATATTAATTTACTTACAGTAAGTTTTTCCTCTTCTCAGTCTTTGATACCTCATGTCTAAGCAGAACATATGCATGCAAAAGTTGACAGTAGTGGTTTATTAGTTCTTTCATGCAGGCAGAATGTTCATGGCAATTAAAGATAATTCAGCACTCAAATATGAACAAAGGAAATATTAATGTCTGTCAAAAACTCAGCTCAAAGATATGAACAAGAAAAAAAGGAAATAATGAAGTCATCTCCAACAAGTTTTAAAATATACTACAAAATTTGTAATATCCTTGCCAGACAGTGCATGTCAGCTTTCTTTTTAAAATCTTTATTTCATAATTTTCACTTGGTTGTGAAAGTTCACTGGAGCCGGGTGTTTGGTTTAGAAGAGATAATTGGGAAAAGATATTGCCTGTTTCTGGACAAATTGTTAGAAAAAATTAAAATAAAATAAATAACCACACTAATGAGGTCAACATTTTTTTTTACAGCCACGAAGATTTGAACCATATGAAATTTTTGAGTTTTCTCTGACTCTCTTAGATACATGGAGATGTGCAAGGGGTTTTCCTATTTTCTTTCTGTAATAATGCAACTTTTGATGAACTTTAGGGCAAGGAGGAATAGCTTTAAACAGAAAGAGAGTAGATTTAGATTAGGTATTAAGAGGAAATCCTTCCTGGAGGTGGAAATTCTTCCTGGAGACAGGAATTCTTCACTATGAAGGTTGTGAGGCCCTGGCATGGGTTGCCCAGAGAAGCTGTGTCTGCCCTATCCTTGGAAGTGTTCAAGGCCAGGCTGGATGGGGCTTTGAGCAACCTGGTCTGGCGGAAGGTGTCCCTGCCTGTGGCAGGGAGCATGGAACTGATCTTTAAGGTCCCTTCCAAACCAAACCATGCTATGATTTCATGATTTTCGGGGTCATGATTTTAGACTTTCCAGTAGTGTAATAAATCAAACAGAAATCCTGCACAACTCAAAACTGAGTGTTAACAGCCTTGCCTTGCACTGCAAACACCAGATAGTCATGAAAGTGTAATATTCACTAAGAGTAATATTCACCGGCCTGACCAATTTGGTGGCCTTCTATGATGGCGCTATGGAACTGATGGGCAGGGGTAGAGCAGTTGATGTCATCTACCTGGACTCGTGCAAAGTGTTCGATACGGTCCCACACAACATCCTTGTCTCTAAATTGGAGAGACATCAATTTGATAGGTGGACCACTCGGTGGATAAAGAACTGGTTGGATGGCCACATGCAAAGAGTTGTGCTCAATGGCTCAATGTCTGGCTGGAGACCAGTAACGAGTGGTGTCCCACAGGGATCGATGTTGGGACCTATCTTGTTCAACATCTTTGTCGCTGACATGGACAGTGGGATTGAGTGTGCCTTCAGCAAGTTTGCCGATGACAACAAGCTGTGTGGTTCAGTGGATACGCTGGAAGGAAGGAATGCCATCCAGAGGGACCTTGACATGCTTGTGAGTTGGGCTGATGCCAACCTCATGAAGTTTAACCATGACAAGTGCAAAGTCCTACACCTTGGTCAGAGCAATCCCAGGCACAGCTACAAGTTGGGCAGAGAAGAGATTCAGAGCAGCCCTGTGGACAAGGACTTGGGGGTGGTGGTTGATGAGAAACTTATGATCTGGCTTCAGTGTGTGCTTGCAGCCCAGAAAGCCAACTGTACCCTGGCCTGCATCAAAGGGAGCATGACCAGCATGATGAAGGAGGTTATCCTGCCTCTCTACTCTGCTCTCGTGAGACCTCACTTGGAGTATTGTGTGCATTTCTGGTGTCCTCAACATAAAAAGGTGGCGTGGCTTAAGCCCAGCTGGCAACCCAGAACCACGCAGCTGCTCACTCACTTCCCCACCCTTACTCCCCCCACTCCTGGAAGGATGAGGAGGAGAATCAAAAGAATGTAACTCCTACGGGCAGAGATAAGAACAGTTTAGTAACTAATGTATAACACAAACCACTACTGCTACCACCAGTAATAATAATAATGATAAGGAAAATGACAAGGGAAGAGAATACCACTGCTCACCACCAGTCGACTGATACGTAGCTTAACCAAGCAGTGATCTAGCCCTTCTGGGTGTCGTGGTTTAAACCCTGTTGGCAAGTCAGCCACACATTCCACTCCCTCACTTCCCCCATCTTCTCCACCAACCCTTCTCCCAGAGGGACAGGGAGGAGAATTGAAATAATGCAACTCCTACGGATTGAGATAAGAACAGTTTAGTAACTAAGGTATAACACAGTCCACTGCTGCTACCACCAGTAATAATAATGATAAGGGAAATACAACAGAAGAGAATAACAATACCACCCATGGATATCAAGCCCGACTGAGCAGTGATCTAGCCCTTCCGGGTAACTGCTCTCAGTTACATGACATGCTGTGGTATGGAATACCTCTTTGGCTAGTTTGGGTCAGGTGTCCTGTCTGCTTCCTCCCGGCTTCCCCTCCTCCCTGGCAGAGCATGAGACTCAGAAAGTCCTTGGTCAGAGTAAACACTACTGAGCAACAGCTAAAAACATTGGTGCTATCAGCATTGTTCTCTGACTGAGAGTCAAAACCACAGCACTACACCAGCTACCATGAAGGAGAAAAAGACTGCTACTGCTGAGCCCTGGACAGTATCCACCTCTTATTCTATACCAGTCATGTCATGCTCAGATCCCACATTTTTCAATATACCATGACTCTTGTTTCATATATGTATATATATACACACGCACACACACAGAGATATCATTTCTTAGTTCATGGACAAATCCCTATAAAGCTGCTGAGTTCATCTGGTTTCATCAAAGTTCATTTTTTGTTGGAATGATGGTTGGAGGGAAGTCAGGGCCAGTCGCTGGTGACCTGAAGATGTCTAGTTGGCGGGTGTGTAATATAATCAATCTGCCTGGCCTCCCCATAATAATGATAAGGAAAATAACAAGGGAAGAGAAAACAACCACTCACCACCCACCAACCGATACCCAGCCTGACCTGAGCAGTGATGCAGCCCTTCCAGGTAACTGCCCCCAGTTTATATACTTGGTATGACGTGCTGTGATATGGAATACCTCTTCAGCTAGTTTGGGTCAGGTGTCCTGTCTCTGTTTTCTCTTGACTTCTCCTCCTCCCTGGCAGAGCATGAAACTCACAAAGTTGAGGGTCAGAGTAAACATTACTAAGCAGCAACTAAAAGCATCGGTGTTATCAGCACTGTTCCCAGGCTAAAAGTCAAAAACACAGCACTGCACCAGCTACTATGCAGGAGAAAGATGCCTGCTACTGCTGAACCCGGGACAAAAGGACATGGAACTGTTGGAACAAGTCCAGAGGAGGGCTACGAGGATGATCACGGGATGGGAGCACTTCCCTTATGAAGATAGGCTGATAAAGTTGGAGCTGTTCAGCCTGGAGAAGAGAAGGCTGCATGGAGACCTCATAGCAGCCTTCCAGTATCTGAAAGGGGACTATAGGGACACTGGGATGGACTATCCATTAGGGACTGTAATGATAGGACAAGGGGTAACGGGTTAAAACTTAAACAGGGAAAGTTTAGATTGGATGTAAAGAAGAAATTCTTTCCTGTGAGGGTGGTGAGGCACTGGAATGGATTGCCAGGGAAGTTGTGAATGCTCCATTTTTGGTGGTGTTCAAGGCCAAGTTGGATGAAGCCTTGGGTGGCATGGTTTAGTATGAGGTGTCCCTGCTTGTGGCAGGGGAGTTGGAACTAGATGATCTTAAGGTCCTTTCCAATCCTAACTATTCTATGATTCTATGATAACAAAGCAAATGGACAGCAAGGTTAGCAGACTAGGCCTTACTCACTGGAAATGGATCTTAAGGTCACCTGATGTTAGATGTTTACAGGAACACCTATATTTCAGGAAGGAACCTTAGCTTTGTGGTGAAGTCTGTGGGGAGAAATAGAACTGAAAATACAGTTTCTCATGTCTGTTTTATAAACCTACTTTAAGAAATAATGAATGACACCTAGAAATACCCATTCATTTTCACTATCAAGGCAGTCTATATCACTAGTTCAGAGGTCAATTCCTCTATAAATACTTGTGGTAACTCAGATGTATTTAACTTAGATTCACATCTAGGTGGGATTTTCATGTTCCTGGATAACCTTTTGAGGTTGTCTTAAGTTATAAGGATCTGAACTAGAGAATTTTGAGGTAGTTTCCTACCTTTATGGATGCTCATTTGTGTTTAGAAGCTAAGTTAGATCAGGAACTGTGGATGTCCATTGTGCATTTTATTAGCTTTATTTCCTCCTCTCAGATCAAGAAGTTTGCTGAGAAGTATGAAAAGTGTTTATTTTCTTATTACCTCAGTAAGATATACACCTTATTAGAAAATTTCCCTAATAGGTAGCAAGGAGACAGAGCCACTCCTCATCTGTAGAAGCCCGTCGTCAGTTTAGTCCATCCACCTTGGGAAGTTCAAGGCACCTGCACAGTTCTTCTTCTGTGAAATGCACCAATCTCCTGGGTTGATCACATTTGGAGACAGTGGTCTGTAGTATGTGTGTGTTCCCCAGTGATATTTATGCCGTTAAGTGAAGAATTATATACAGTTAGGCTTCTAAGTATTTTTATTTATTTTATGCATTTTTTTTTTCCTCCATCTCCCTCTCCCCATCAACAAATCAGAGTTTCAGAGGTGTCCTTTGATGAGTTAAAATCATTATGGTTTCTAAACTCGTTCTTATGTGATGCTTAGCAGAAGCTAATTTGCTCATTATGTTTTCATTTCTTGTTTGGGTGTGCCTTGTGCTCTTGTGCTTTCCCAAGAGCAGTTATGCAACATTGCAAAGACAGATTAGTGATGGACGAGGGCATGGTTATTTTATGTTAAGCAACAGCTAACTGTATGTTATTTGTCAAGATTCCTGTTAAGACATGTAGCTAAGCTTTCAGTTTGAAAAGCTACGGACACATTTGGTAGTGATAGAATAGGTTACCATCAATCAACAATTTTAAATGAAAAAAAACGTACTATTCAAGATCCCACTCAATCAGTGAGTTTTATTTTTATTGCTTTCACTGAAATTAAATGGAGCCCAACTCCCTACAAACTTGATTTTAATGTATTTGTAGGCATTTTAAGCAACAAAATAAACCTGCAAATTAAAACTATTCCAGATTTTCCCTACACCTAAGTGCCTTGAGACATTCTTACTAGCTTCAAAATTATTGTGTTCCCATTTTTGTTATTTTAAAGTCTCATCCTAAATACACACAGAGGATTTTGAAAAATAAACCCAACAACAAGAGCAACAAACACAAAAAAACCACATGCACACATCAAAATCCCCAACTTGGATTTTATCTTACAAAATTTCGCTTTAAGTAAGCTCATCTTAATTCATAAATTTCTCCTGGGGTTACTGAGAACTGAAGGTCTTTTGAGTAATTCACAATAACTTTTATAAGAGAAGTAGTAGCTGCTACGATAACAACCTGTCTTGGGTGAAGACCAAGAAATCAGCATAGAAAATTTGCTTAACTGTAGCATGTTAACCAGACTTTAAAACAACTTTTCACTTCGATGGCTTTTTGTTGGCATTTGTTTTGACAGAGTATATGTTAAATTGGAATCTTCTAAGATTTACTATGGTCCCTGCAATCTGGAAACTTCACTTGACTGTTGAATTAGGATGATAGGGCTAAGTGCAACTTTGCAAAATGCAAGGGTTACAGTAATTACAGGTGCCTGAACAACAGAGTAAATACCTTGGCACAGACAAGGTTTCTGTAGTAGTGCAAGCCCCAACAAGAATGTGCTTCTGACTCAGAGGCAAGGCAACATGCTCACTGCAAAGTTTGGAGCACTGTGGAGGCAATGCACCTTAGCAAATAAACATTCACAGGAAAAGAGCATGGCAGCTCTGCTGGCTGTGGAAACCTGTGGACCTCTCAGATCTCCACAACTCTCCAAGCTGGGTGTTCCTGAATGTTGCTAAAGACCTTATGCCCTGGGTTCAGCAGAAGCAGGCATTTTTCTCCTTCTTAGTAGCTGGTGCAGTGCTGTGTTTTTGACTTTCAGCCTGGGAACAGTGCTGGTAACAGCAGTGTTTTTAGTTGTTGCTCAGTAATGTTTATGCTGACCAAGGACTTTCTGAGTCTCATGCTCTGTCAGGGAGGAGGGGAAGTCGAGAGAAAACAGAGACAGGACACCTGACCCAAACTAGCCAAAGAGGTATTCCATACCACAGCACGTCATGCCTTGTATATAAACTGGGGGCAGTTACCTGGAAGGGCTGCAACACTGCTTGGGTATCGGTTGGCAGGTGGTGAGTGGTTGTATTCTCTTCTCTTGTTATTTCCCTTATCATTATTATTATTGATGGTAGCAGCAGTAGTGATCTGTGCTGTACCTTAGTTACTGGAGTATTCTTAGCCCGTGAGAGTTACATTCTTTCGATGCTCCTCCCCATCCGCTCGGGGGGCGGGTGGGTGGGGAGGAGGAGGGTGGAGTGAGCTAGCAGCTGAATGATTTCTGGGTTGACAGCTGGGCTTAAACCACGACACCTTACACAAGTTATATGTCTTTTCATCCATGTGTGCAGGTCATCTGTGCCTGGTTGCTCATTAATTCACACAGGTCACTAACTTGGACTGAAGCTGAGCTTTAACATTCAGGAATAACCTATACAAGCCTAGAGACAACACTGCAGTTTAGGGAGGATACATACAAAGTGGGCATGCTATACTTCCTGACATTCTGGGATGCCCTTGAAGTCTAGTCTGCACATTGTGTAAGACTTCAGTGAAAGTATCTAATCTTTTCACTTCACTGTTTACCACGAACTTTCAGCCTGTACTAGGTCATAGAGATTTTTTTCTGCTACATAGACAAGAATTTGGATTATACATTTTGGTTATAAATAGAAAACAAAACAAATCAAGAACAAAAACCACACAAAACTCCCAAATGATATTATACTAGAATTATGAGATAGTTGCTGTTCCATCCTGAAACAGTAACAGCACCAGAGTGTGGGCTAATAGATATGATACTATTTGTTGTCATAAGTGTATACCTTACATAGTATAATGGTAGATAAATAGTGATTTTTTTAATATTTTCCAAAATTTGTATTCATATTTACTAAGAAAAATAATTTTACAATGTCTAAAGAGGTAAATAGTTCAGACAGAACAAAACCATAGTAGGTATACACCTTCATAAACAAAAATGCAAAAAATTCATAATTCTTTGAGAATTTAGACATCTCAGAGGCCTTTTCTTTTGCTCTTGACTTTGGGAAGGCATTTCAGTCATAGCTATAGTATTGACCAGTTACTCTGTGAAATCCAGGCTGCTGTCAGAGGAGTTGCTTAGAAGAAAAAACTGACAGAATCCCAGTTCACACCATCTTCCATGTCTGCATCAGTGTAGCTAACTCAAACCACTAGAATTCAGATGGATTAGCTCATAGGTAAATGAGTTTCAAATGGTTATGACAAAAAGGAGAAATCTATAGCACTTAAAAATTTCTGCAGATGTGAAAAATGTACCATCTAATAGTTGGTTTGCTTTTTTTTTTTTTTTGTTTTTGTTTTTGTTTTTTTAATATAAGACCATATTGGCTGTGAGAACAAATACATTTCCATGTTCACTATCCCATGAAAATATTCTAGTATGCTTCAAATTAAGACCAGGAAATTGTACATTTAGAAGTTCCTAACAGCCACTGAAAACTTTCAGACTTAATTTTTTCATCAGGAAATCTGGACAGTAGGAAGCTGAGCTCCTCATCAAATTCTGCTGGCTAATTCCTGATACATCATTAAAATTTTAAAATCCACCCTTTTTGTCAAATACTTTTCCTCGTATTAATTACCTGATCACAACAGACTTGATTAATCGCACTTGTAAAATGTGGTTTCAGCCTGTTGGAAGGGTCCATCTGGTTAGAAAATTTGTCCTTATTATGGAAATTGTTGTGAGCACTATTGCTGTTAAATGCTAATAGAGTATTTAAAACAGGGGGCATATACAGTCATGGTGGAGAATGACAAGAAAACTGTAAAGAAACTTAAAAGATCTTTCCACTTTATTTGTATGCACTGCATCTCAGAGACTCCATGTGCAGTATATATCATGGAATAAATGTTTTGAATGAAATAAATTTGAATTTGCTGAACATTTTAAAAACTAGCTGTGTCAGATGTTCCTATATGGGATTTTTTTAATGATTCTGGTACTCTAATGGTATGCTCTGCAAAATGCCCACAGCTAGAAACTTGGTTAATTTAATTTATTTTAATGGCTTGATAATAATGCAGTATGGTAAGATGCTGTATGAGAAATTCTGAGTTTAACTGTGGCTCACAGGATCAATGTATTCAGTAATCATTGAGTTAGATGTTTCAGAAACAAACACTTTTAATAATATCGATATTCAGGAGCATGAGACTATTTTTTTTTCACCCGTGTTCTAATAGTTATAATGTATTTGATGAGATGTCACATTTATAAGATGTGAGTGTATGTCTCTCTAGCTATCAAGGTAGCTATAAGTTATACATGTATAAATCTTTATATATTTATTCATATTTATAATCTATAATCTATAATCAGTGATATACCTACATTGTGTATTACGATATGTACAGTCGTGTATTCATAGATGTGATTCAGGTAGCATCATAATCTGTTTCTTACAAGACAGTTATGGAGCCACAAGACTTCAAGCAGTATGAAGACTTCACGCTTCATGATTTTTGAAAACCTTAAAGTACAAGTGTTTCATTTCGAACCAATGTAAAATGAAATCAAATGATATTCATGAAGATTTCCAAACCTTTGGCTAACTCTGAATAAAACAAAAGCAAAACCAAAAAATATCTGTACGTATCATGTCAGTGCAGATGTTAGACAAATACTATCAACCCAAAAGTACCACAGCAAGCCCCCATTTTAGAATCATAGAATCATAGAATAGTTAGCATTGGAAAGGACCTTAAGATCATCTAGTTCCAACCCCCTGCCATAAGCAGGGACACCTCACTAAACCATGCCACCCAAGGCTCTGTCCAACCTGGCCTTGAACACCACCAAAAATGGAGCATTCACAACTTCCCTGGCAATCCATTCCAGTGCCTCACCACCCTCACAGGAAAGAATTTCTTCCTTATATCCAGTCTAAACTTCCCCTGTTTAGGTTTTAACCCATTACCCCTTGTCCTATCATTACAGTCCCTAATGAATAGTCCATCCCAGTGTCCCTTATAGTCCCCTTTCAGATACTGGAAGGCTGCTATGAGGTCTCCATGCAGCCTTTTCTTCTCCAGGCTAAAAGAGGTTTTTCTAAAAGAAAACCACATGGGACTGATTTAAAAGTTCTGGAAACAAGAATACCTCCCCTGCATTCCCCTTTAACTCCCCCACCCTAACTGGCAATCCATCCTTTTTTACAATCCTGTTTTACAATCTGTTATTTGCCAATATGAGGAACAGGACCTTACTTTACAAGGAAAAGCTGATTTGATTCCAGCAGATGTAGCTTGATTTAAGACACCATACACTATGAGATTCACAGTAAAAAAACACTGGATCTAGCAGTACTGTAGAGACACATTCAGACAGTGGCAGACTATATCAGAATCGAAGCTTCATTAAATTAACAGTGTAACTTCAGTGTTTGTTCCTAAAAAGCACTTTGTTTTCCATCCATACACAAAACACAATGAACAGAAATTGGTGCAGTCTCCCTCCAACTCAGAGAACAATTCATTATTATTCTAAATTCATAACATTTTGTCAGAGTTTAAAATGAATTTTTAAATATTGGTTTCTTTCATAGCATAGGAACATGCTGATTTGAGACAACACTTCCTTCAGAAATATTAGAAAAACCTGTCCTGATCAACACAGAGAGGACATTAAGGTAATTTCAGACATGCTCAGACACTCTTCATGCTGAACACAGCTTCATGGAAAAAACCTATACAGTAGCACAGAATACCAATTGTTCATTTTCATTTATTTCTTCCTGTTGGGTATATGTGGAGTGGCATCCTAATTGAGTGTTAATGAAGAATTAATTAGAATTAAGTGCTTCAATAGCAGTTGGTGATTATTAGCTTTCTTAGTATGGGGCAATTTAATTCTTAAGCAGTTCTCTCACTTCTTCAAAATGGTTATAGAACAAATAGAAAGGTCATTAGTTCTCCCTTCTTCCCTCAAGCCTTGAATTTGAATTCTTTTATATGGTGACATTTTTACGGTGATCTAGAAACCCATCTCTCCTGACTCCCTAAAGGAAAAGGACTGTCCAAGATTTCAGTAAGCTTTTTATATGTAGCTTCAATCACCATGTTTCAGCTTTGCTGTGAAGAAGCCATTTTGTAGCAGCAATGATGCTGCTCAGTGTCCATGCTCACTCAATTCTCAACCTGTCAGCTTAGCTGAAAAGTCTTGCAGCTGGCCTATAGATACATAGGAAATGTAGCATCTCATAGGAGATGAACTTTGAAAACAAACTGATTTCCCATAGGTTGGAAGGCACCTGCCAAGTAGTAATGACTTAAGGTCATCGTGGAAATAAGTTAATATGACCCTGAGATCAGAGCTGAGAGATTTTGTATTCTTCAGCTTAACAAAGATTAGACTTTCTGCCACTAGCATCTCTGTGCATTTTCAGACATCAGTGAAACCGGCTATTTTACTTTATTTGATATCAACTTGATATGAGAAAATAAGCAGGAGAACCTTCTTAAAGAATTAATTTCTTCATCTTCTGTCTGAAAAGCAGCAGGGAGTTTTGTAAAACAGGGCAGTTTCCACTTTTTTTTTTTTTTTTTTTTTTTTTTTTTTTCTGCTGGAAAAAGGAAAAATAGCAAGAACAGAATTTGGAAAGTGTTCTTTCTGAATCACAGTTTACATAAGTGCTTAGTATATAATTTAGTTNAAAAAGAAATTTTCTTTTTTTTTTTTTTTTTTTTTTTTTTATAATGGCAAACATTTTCTGTGGGAAGTATGCAGCTGGATACAGGGCCTTGTGATTTCCTTTCTTTGAAGTATTTTATGGATATTATTGTTAGGGAGGGGGGAACACAATGACTTTCTGACATGAAAAAAGATGAAGCTAAAATTAATATATTATTGTTTTGTATTACCTTTCTAATTCCTCAGTTTCCCTAGTGATAATGATGCCTGAGCTATTCATGGCAAGCCAGAGCTATAGAATTGTGTCACAGGATTTAAAACCTGCACACTGCTTTGGATGGTACTGTTGGGGTGATTACAACTCTTGTTTAGAATTGCTGGTAAATCTTCATCTCCCTGTGTAAATGGCAACTTAAAAAAAAATCAGTATTTTTAGAATAAATTTCATTTTAGACTAAATTCCACCAATTTAATATCACTAAGATGTGAAAAAAGCAAACAAACAAGCAAAAACCAAAAATTCTACAACAATATTTAAAATAGTAAAATGGAGTATGCATGCAAAAATAGCCTGTTAACTCAGGCTTAAAAACAAAACGGTGTATAGTTCATATGATTCATGGAATCATAGAATAGTTAGCGTTAGAAAGGACCTTAAGATCATCTAGTTCCAACTCCCCTGCCATAAGCAGGGACACCTCACACTAAACCATGCCACCCAAGGCTTCGTCCAACCTGGCCTTAAACACTGACAGGGATGGAGCATTCACAGCTTCCCTGGGCAGCCCATTCCAGTGCCTCACCACCCTAACAGGAAAGAATTTCTTCCTTATATCTAATGTAAACTTTCCCTGTTTAAGTTTGAACCCATTATCCCTTGTTCTATCACTACAGTCCCTAATAAAAAGTCCCTCACCAGCATCCCTATAGGCCCCCTTCAGACACTGAAAGGCTGCTAGGAGGTCTCCACGCAGCCTCCTCTTCTCCAGGCTAAACAGTCCCAACATTCTCAGCCTGTCTTCGTATGGGAGATGCTGCAGTCCCCTGATCGTCCTCGTGGCCCTGCTCTGCACTTGTTCCAACAGCTCCAATTTTATGTTNCTTCGTATGGGAGATGCTGCAGTCCCCTGATCGTCCTCGTGGCCCTGCTCTGCACTTGTTCCAACAGCTCCATGTCCATTTTATGTTGAGGACACCAGAACTGCACACAGTGCTCCAAGTGAGGTCTCACGAGAGCAGAGTAGAGGGGCAGGATCACCTCCTTCAACCTGCTGGTCATGCTCCTTTTGATGCAGCCCAGGGTATGGTTGGCTTTCTGGGCTGCAAGAGCACACTGTTGGCTCATGTTCATTTTCTCATCGACCATCACCCCCAAGTGTCAAGGTCCCTCTGGATGGCATTCCTTCCCTCCAGCGTCTCCGCCAAACTGCACAGCTTGGTGTCATGGGCAGACTTGCTGAGGGTGCACTCAAATCCCCCTGTTAAATTTTAAACAAGACCGAATAAGTATATACAGTTTCTAGCAGCTTAAATTTAGTCATAGAGGATGAAAAGTCTTGTGTGTACAGTTTTTTTAAGTTCTAGCCTAAATCTTATTCATCTTAATGAACCAGGCTATTTATGAATCAAAGGAAAATTACTTTTGTAGAGTCTGTAACTTCGTAACAGTTTCATGCACACAATAAGTATACATTTATTTATATATATAAATATGTATATACTATAAACTTTTTAATGATGGATAATCTAAATATACGTCTAGGAAATATTTAGTTCTAACTAATTATCTTGCTGAAATAGAAGAGAATTGTGTATGTGTATAAAAGCTTCTCCAGCTCAGAATGGCTCAGCTTGAGAAGTACCATCGTAGAACAGAATCATAGAATAGTTAGGGTTGGAAAGGACCAATCTTAATAATGCTATCTTCACTACTCAGATGACAGTGAATTACTATTAACTTAAGAGAAATTTTTGAAATTTCCAAGCAGGAATTGAACTCAGAGAACTCAGCAGTTTTAGTTAATGGGGGAAAGAGAGAAGAAAAAAAAAAAAATAAAAGAAGAAAAGGAAAGTAGAAGGCAGCCTGGAAAAATGTCATTCAATTATTCTGGATGAGATACAGAATTAAATATTTTAAATAATGAACAAAATGAATCTGAGGACTGCAAGCAACCTCATAAGCAGCCAAAATGACAAAAAATTATGAGCTTTTTAGAGACAAGTTATCAAAGCAATACTCATCTGAAGACAGGGAAAATGAAGGAAGACTTCCTGAAGGCCCACTTTGTAAGAAAGAATAATGGCATGTCACAATCATGTGGGAATATGTTCCTGTGGCAAGGATATCTGTTGGAAAGAAAGGGCAGGTCTCATAGTTGCATGCAATAACTTTTAACTACATCAGATACCTGGGTGAATCAATATCACATAGTGATTAAACCCATGGAGGAAAAGAGATCATACTCTTTGAAGAACTATATAAGCAAGGGTCTGGTTTTAAAGAACTGAAATGTAAGGCATCAATCTGAAACACTTGTCCAATGTTGAGATAGCTCAGGGAGAGCCCAGGTGCTGAGTAACACATATTTATTCCTATAAGACAGGATCTTATTTTGAGGTATTAAAAATTAAATGTTAATTATGTGAGAACATAAGAACAGCAGTGTGGGTTTGGACTCAGTATCTACCAATATCCTGTCTTTGAGAGCAGCTGAAACACAAGTTGAGTAAAAGATAATAAGAATAGAATGAGCACACACTAATGCAATTCAAAATTCTGTAGTTCAGCCACTTTCTGAGACATAGACTGCAACTTTCTTGTTATATCAGTGTGAAATGCACATAACATTGGTGTATATGTGTATACATTCATATACATATATATGCATACATAAGTACATAGAATCATAGAATAGTTAGGGTTGGGAAGGACCTTAAGATCATCTAGCTCCAACCCCCCTGCCATAAGCAGGGACACCTCACACTAAACCATTTCACCCAAGGCTCTGTCCAACCTGGCCTTGAACACCACCAAAAATGGAGCATTCACAACTTCCCTGGGAAACCCATTCCAGTGCCTCACCACCCTAACAATAAGGAGCATGACCAATTACGTATAAATGTATGTGTATAAGCATGCATATACAGGCAGTTTTGTGTTACTGTCTGTGCATACACACATCTAGCATAGATCCAGTTACTTTTTTTCCCCCTTTTTTCACAAATGTGATGTTATGTTAATAAATAAAATATAATGGGTCATGAGGCAAATTTACTTCAACATATCTGCTTGTTCTTGTCTTCACTCCTTGTTTTGTATTCATGAGAACATCTTTGACTTAAGAATGTTATAATGTCCTCAATTTGTAATAAGCTTTTGGTCAAGGGGATTTTATAGCGGGTTACAGTCCAGTAAGTGGGTTGTGATTATGACCTGGACTTAGCAGTTACTGTTTTCAGTGCTTGGTTTTGTAAATTTTGTATTTTGCCTTCATTTTATAATTCAGAGAAATTTGAGAGAAAAAAGGAGAAATTATAAAGTTATTAATTTTAGTGCTCTGGAGAATAGGAACAAATATGTTAAATTTGTAAATTAAAGGTTTATCTAAACTGAAATTTCTAGTTTATAGAAAATGAATCATGTAGTCGTAAAACATCTCCATGCCAAATATTAATAGCTACAAGGTTCAGCCTTGGC
The DNA here is from genome assembly GCA_002631895.1 of Agapornis roseicollis. Taxonomy (NCBI): domain Eukaryota; kingdom Metazoa; phylum Chordata; class Aves; order Psittaciformes; family Psittacidae; genus Agapornis; species Agapornis roseicollis. Next base: position 21,589 of record NDXB01013282.1, on the reverse strand, counting down.
TGTGCATGACGGTATGTGTGTGGAAATGCACACAAACACACTGCTTTATAATGCTACAAAACTGGAACAAGTATGAAATCATTCACAATACTAATAGCTGTACTGTCAGAAAAAATTATTTGCACCAAAGTCCATTCTTTATCCTTATAACACCCTGTTGTGGTTTAAGCTCAGCCGACAACTCAGAACCACACAGCCGCCTAGCTCACTCCTCGCCTTTCCCTCCCTGCTCCTGGAGGGATGGGGAGGAGAAATGAAAGAATGTAACTCCCATGGGTTGAGATAAGAACAGTTCAGTAACTAAGGTATAACACAGACCATTACTGCTACCACCAATAATAATAATCATAATAAAGGAAATAACAAGGGAAGAGAATACAACTGCTCACCACCCGCTGACCGATACCCAGCCCAACCTGAGCAGTGATCTAACACTTCCAGGTAACTGTCCCCAGTTCATATACTGGGCATGGTATGCTGTGGTATGAAGTACCTCTTTGGTTAGTTTGGGTCAGGTGTCCTGTCTCTGTTTTCTGTCAACTTCCCTACCCCCCTGGCAGATCATGAGACTCAGAAAGTCCTTGGTCAGAATAAACATGACTTAGCAACAACGCAAAACGTTGGTGTTATCAGTGCTGTTCCCAGGCTGAAAGTCAAAGCCACAGCACTGCACCAGCTACTTAGGAGAAAAATGACTGCTACTGCTGAACCCAGGACACACCTATTTCAACAAAACTAAGCATTTCACATTTAAGAGAATACAGTCTGACATAACAAAATCAGTATGTAATGTGCTGGACAAATTGCTATTCAAAATCAACTATATATGCCTTTCTTTCAAGTGGTTTTGGTTAGTTTATAAGTAAACCTTCCATGTACTTCATAGCTCAGTTGCTGACAGAGTTCAATCAATGTAGATAGGCATCCAGCAGCAAGACTTTCCAAGACCACTTGGAGAGCAATGTGTGGAAAGCAAACTAGTTACTGAATGCTTTTATTTATAATGAAAGGTATTTGTCAATTACAGCTGGTGCCTAAGGGATCACAAATGATGGCATCAATACCAGACTGTCCTAGCAGACCTCAGAAAAATAAAATTCAGTACTTTAAAGAGTTCCATATATCTATGAGACTTCATTGGCAATGCTTTGATATGGAGATGGACTTAGTAATATCTGTAGCCAAATGAAGCAAAAATAAAGACAGAAGTATGATACATGCTAATCTAACCATATAAGAATGCTTCTGTGCACATTCTTTAATAGAGCCAACAACTGAATGATTCTTTTAAAAATTCATTTCTCTCTTCCATTTCAGAGAGGGATGGTGTTCTGAGTCTGTCCTGACACTAGAAGAGTTGCTGGTCTATGCAGTTGGCCAAACACATACCATGAATTTGCTATATGTTGCATTTCACTTGTAAGCTCCTACTGTTGATCTCAACACAGAAGCTGGATGTCTGTAAGGTAGTCCTTTCTGTAAGAAAGATTGATTAAGGGGGATGGGAGAGAATTAAGGGAAATATTTTTGTAAATATTTTCAAGTTTTAAAAAAATTCAGTTCATGCTCTTTTTGTAGAAGAGTTGTGTAGCTTGATAAACAACTGTCTACTCAAACTATTGCATGCAAGAACATACTGCTTTTTTTAACTACAGCACAGATTGTGTGGGGGAAAACTCCTACAGATTAAAGAAATAAAAGAAAGGTGGAGCATAACTTCATCCTCTGGCACTGTTGACACCTGTAATGACCATCCTGATGGAATTCCACTACATGACATAAATAATTTTATAGAAGAAATGCATTTATTCTAATATACTTCCGTTTTGTTTTTTTAACTTACAACAGGGTATTGGTTTTGTCTGCTGCAGATGAGTAGGGCCTTTTATTCATTATCATATGACCTATGCAAAAGAGTTGACATCTTCTAAGGAATTCAGAATGAATGTTTGCTTACAGTGATTTGCATTACATAAAGTATATGACTGGTCTCTACAAAACAAAAACCTCTTCAGAAATAAAAAAAAAACTNCAGTTTGAAACAAATGAAGTATCCACAGTGGGGTTGGAACTTGGGCATCTTAAGGTCCTTTCCAACCCTAAGTATTCTATGATCCAGATCTGTACTTTTCAGCATTATGCAATTTACAATCTGAAAAAATCATAATGTTATTACTGTTAAAACCTTTTTAAAAAAAAAAAAAAAACTATTCTCATTATTTAATTATTTTTTTTTTTTTCATTTTTTTTTTTTTTTTCACTGTGGTAAAAATTCTATTTGTTTGAATGTAAATACATGCACAGACACACTGGAGTAGAATATCCAGAAGTGCATGAACAACTTGAGAGTACCTAATTTTGCCACACTGGTGATACTAAGCATGGTGTTTTCTGAAACCTTAGTTTTTATTTTCTTCTCTGTTACAGTATTGTGCCAGCTTTTTATCACCTCTCTAAGCATCTCTTTTCTTTTAATCATCTCTTCCATCTGATTCATATGGCATACAGTGCACCTCATATATTCCTTATCTCAGTATATTTAGTATCTATGAATGAATTTGTTTCAGCACTGCAGCATGTCAAATACGAGCTCACAGACATGCCAGTTTTAAGTAAGTGCTTCCTCAGAATTTTCACGATGTCATAAGCAGTGGGTGGAAGGCAGAAGATTCTCGACATCTGAGAGTCATTTTCCATAGCATGAAGCTGAAAGGGTTTAATTCATAAAGAAACTGCTCTATGGAACAATCACTGCCATGGGCTGTATTTGCAGTTAGCGGTTTTTCCTTTTTAAGCAGTACTTTTTCTGCTGCAGGGGAACACAATCAACCGTGCACACACCGGTGTGCCAGAAGGGGAAGAGTCCACCGTGTTTTCTCTGACAACTACTCCACTATTCCAGGTACACCAGCCTTTCTAATATTCATATTACAGCTATTTTTCTAACATGTTTTAATGCCTTCTAATTTTTCTTACAGAATACCTCCAATTTCCCAATTTCCTTTCCAGCTAATAAAACTTCCCCCATAACTTTTCTGTTTCCCCTTCTGACCCAGGCAGTCAGCCAAAGCCCGTTTGTAACCACAACTGTTTCTGGCAGTTAAGCTTCTTAACTCCCAAGTGTAAGAAATAAGAAAATTATTACTTTACCCTATATATGCTATATAATTAATATTTTACACTATATCCCTGTGAGTTGAGGCAAAATCAAAACAAAATTATTGAGAAGTCTGACAGGAAGCACTAAATACCTCTTTATGTACATAAAGAAGTACATTTTTGGGACCTTTTTGTTAGGACCTTTTTCATTCAGTCGTTTGTTATTTTGACTGTATTTCATAATCTTGCTAATTATTTATCAAACTCTATTTGGGCGAGCAATACATTTTTCTAGTTGCAAGCAAATGTGGTGTCTCATGAACACTGACCTAATTGTGAGTTAGAGTTTCAAAACCCACTCACAAGGTCCAGAACATAATATAGTCTACCTTCTTCACATCAGGGCTAAACCTTGTAGGCACCTTCACTCACTGGATGTATTTTACTAAGCTTAACAATCCTTTTTGAGTAAAACTTCAGGTACTCATCTTGTGGTGGGGGTCAGATTTCAAGTACTTAGTTACCTACCAGCTAAACCACTTCCCAGTGAAGAGAGCTGTAGGTTCCAGCTCTAATGGGATGGCTCTTAGCATAAGGGTCCAGTTTTAAGAGAAGGGCTACAGATACTGGCAGATACTGGCACAGATTCTTCATGACTGTGGCTGCAGTGCATGAAGTGGATTTGGTCTTCTGCAGTCTAAGTCTGCTGCTTGGGTAAATGGTTCTATTGTTACTATGATTTCATCTTGAATTCTACTAAGCATCCAAAAAAAATGCCCTTCTCAAACACCCCAAATAGGTAGAAGATCCTAATATTTCCTATTGGCTCCTATTACTCTCCACAAGAAGGAGTGGATGTATATTTAAATATGTACAGAGATGTCTGATGTGCAGGAGAAAGAATGCAAAATGGGATGGGAGATCTCCATCCTGAACATTTTTAACAGTTTCTTTCTCTAGCCATTAAGGATACAACTGAGACTGGATCATCCAACAGAGCTCACCCTCAAGAGAGGCACTTAGGAGTTATGTAAGATTGCATGTTGCGTCAGGTGTCTGAGTTACCTGGGATGAAGTTTACCCAATGCCATTTCTGCTTTTTTATGCAGTACATTTTAATATAAAGGGGTATCTCCTTTTACTTCTTTTATCCTTGGAAATGTGTTTATTTGCTCTTGTTTTCATTTGAAGCTGCAATCAACTCTATTTTAACATGTATTTATATATTTCTCCTTAATAGTCCCAAGCTCTAAATCTAACAGAGCTGTTAGGAGCTGAAAATTCCTTTGTTTTATTAATGTTAGTTAGGTAATCCCTATGATCCTCCTGCCTGAAACTGCTCTGGACATATACCTGATGAATACCAAACAGTGAAAAGGCCAACACTTTAGCTAAACTCCTGGTCTATCTCATGTTTAAAATTCATTAATTTGCTTTGTCAGCTTCCTTGTTTAAGACCAGAGGCTGAAAAAAGGAAGCAAGATAGAAAACTTCACTTTCATATGTCATGAGACTCTTAAGATAAATGAGAATGAAAAAATAAAGCACAAAAGACTGTATTTTCTACCAGTTTCTGCAATTTTATGATCCAAATTCTATGTAAAAAAAAAATAAAATCTTTCATTATGAAAATATACACTGTTTATAATTCTTTCATCTAAATATGCTTAAGAAAGTACAATATTTAATTACACTTATCATTTAGATCAACATTAACCAAGTAATTTGTTTTAACTAGATGCGGAGGAACTGTTTTTCATATCCTTAGTTTATAACGATGATTGCTCTGTTTCAATAAGTATCACTTCACACCAAATGGCTACATCTAATATGCCAAAGTATGAAATGCAGTTCTAACACTTAAAAAAGCATTAAATTTAATTTCAGGATTGCTAAATGTGGGACTTCATTTCAGTTTCTCATAATTTTGCCAAGCTTGAGTCATTTGGGCTAAAATCACCCACAGATGTTCGTAGCAGCCTGGGTTTCTTTTTCCACTAGGGAAATTTTCTTCATTTTCTTTTTATTTTTCCTTTCTTTTTTTTTAAAAAAAAAAAAAAAAAAAAAAAACCAA
>NDXB01013282.1:0-10861 GCA_002631895.1 Agapornis roseicollis | reverse complement strand
TTGGTGGTTTTTTTTTTTTTTTTTTTTTACTTAAATAGTATATATTAAGATTATGTAGTATTTTAACTCATTGTGAAACCAACTTTTGTCTTTGAAAAGACAGAATTCCAGTTGCTTTGCTGTTTCATTTCACTTCACTTCAAAATCTTGGTGATCACATAGGGCTAAATGTAAGTAATTTGGGAAGATAATACCAGCTAGGGTTCACATGCATTATCTTATTACTTCAGAGAATTGGGTTACAACAGATTGTGAAACTGATTACATTTTCTAAATTTATACTCTGATAAGTTTCCCAGAAACTACCTGCAGAGATATGGCAGAATTTGCACTCAATTTGCACGTGGTAAACCAGACATATATTGAGATTAGCATAATTATCAGTGGCCTAAGCCTATAACTATAAAAGGAGATAAAATATGGGAAGTTGAAAGATTATTCAAAATTGTTTTTAATGAAATGCCTTAGGTCTTCAGAAAGCGGCAACATTTTTTTCCTTTAATTTGGTTTGAATTTTATTTAATTTATGCAAAAAAAAGACCTTAGTTTTAAGATTTAGATCAGATATTACAAACAAGAATTTGGGCCCTGGAAAGTTACCAAAGAGAAATGTGTCGAACTTTTCACATGGCATATGCAGCACTTACTTCAATATTTTTAGTACATTTTAAGTAGAGGTGCAAAGCATTTTGCCAACAGACTGCCAATACTTCTAGCAAGTTAGGTCTTTCACTAAGAAAATCTTCCAAAAATATTCCAAGAAAGCAGCATATGTGTTAATAATTATTGTTCTACCTATTAGAGGCAGCATTTGCTTGCAGTTACAGCTTATGATTGCGAGTTAATTGGTCCATAATTGTTTCTGACATGAAAATTAACTCTGAACAGAAAATGTATAGTGGGGTCCGCAATCTTAGACTTAAAAAAACCCCAAAACTAAAAGACAACAACAACAAAAAAATTTCAAAAAAATTAAATAAGACAGAAGTAAACAGGAAAATGGACAGAAGAGCAATGAATTGGTAGAACTATTTAAACAGACAGATTAAATTCTACCTATTAGACACCTGCCATACGTTATATTAAGTATTAAAAATTTTATGTCTATGAAAGCAAAGGTTATTTCTGTAATTTGAATAATGAAAAGCTTTCAGTTAACCTATGTCTTAAAAGTACTGACTGTATAACCCTTTTGAAGTTTGAACAATTGTGAAATATATTAATATAATTTATTCAGAAAAAAAAAGAAAGTACAATCTTACAAAGGTGAAACATGTTGATTTCACCATTATTCTGTGATAACTCAGTTTTTAGTGCATTCAACTGTGAACTGCCTACTGAATAGAAACAATGCCTCATAATAACAAAATCCATTTTCAGATCAAGTGAAGAAAAGGCAATTGACATGACACCTCTACTCTGCTGCCTGGCATTGTCATTAAGGAAACAATCTCAATCAGTGTTGCTCATTTGTGAATTAAGGATTTGAATATATAAAAAGGCATTAACATTTGTCCCTTTCAGTAAATTTGGGGGTCTGACATTGTTCTCCTGTATTCAAAATTCTCGTGAAATCTTACTGATTAAAAACATTTCTCTGCTTTGTCAAACTTTCAGTTCCAAGTCATAGTAATACAAAAACCTTGGATACTATAGGAAGCTGTGCTTCATGGACTGAACCTAGTCAGAATAATTTCAGATCCAATGTATTTCTCAAATGACACATACATAAAATTCACAACTGCTAGATTGTGCTTTGTAGCCACAGGAGGGCTGATTTGGTGCTATTTACATGAACATTAAAGGGAATCTGAAGGCCTCTTGGACTCCTAGATGCAGTGCTGAAAGCCTATGGAGAGAATTTAGTTGAAATATGTGCTATTTGCAAGGCTGGCAGTTCAGCAGCTTAAAATATAATAAAACTGATGCACAAGGGACTACCGTAAGTCCAGAGTTTTCATGGGGACAAAACAGTCAGTTGTTCTAATGGTGACATTATGTGATATTGCACTCGGTCAAGATGTTTTCAAAACAAATTGGAAGGTGTCCCTGACCCAAGCTAAATTTCACATTGCTCAAAGGACTCGTTTGGGAGGGTGCTAGATGACCCAGGCCAAAAACTTGTCAGGAAATATGCTAACATTCTGACAGTAGACAACTGTAGCCCTGTTCTGGAATTTACTAGCATAAATACAAGACTGCAGGGTGGGAAAGGATGCAAAGGCAAAACCATTCCCAATACAGCTGTGACTTCAAATCCATGTGCTAAAAGATGAAACACATTAATAATACTTTTAGTAATAAAGGATAATCTTTGACCCACTTTCCCAGCCAACCCTACCAAAGGTCAAGAATATAATATCTGAAAATATGAGTTAGGCAAATGAAATCTGTGTAAGAGAATTTCATAACACTAGGGATGTGCTGAAAAATTTGAAATGTTGCTTTTCTTTTTGAAAGAAATTACATAGTTCAGCCATAAATTATTGATATAAGACTTAGTATCTGAAATTTTATGCCTGTTTTATAAAGAAGAGTACATAATTACAGCAATTTTCTATTGCTGATTACCAAAAATAAGACAATAAGACATAATGTAAAATTTATTTCTAACTTTATTTAATTGAATTTTAATGGCATTTCTTTTGGAAAAAAAAAAAAATCCCAAACCAAACCAAAAAAAATTAAAACCAGACACCAAACCAAAACCCACCAAACCAATTCTGAAGACTCTTGCTTGAGCAGCTGCAAAACTCATTGGGGTAATATTAGGTAAAAACTGTATAATAATCCAAGCATCTTCCTGAGAGAGCACTGTACTTCTCTGCAACATTTAACTATTTCACAAAAAAATGACCAGCATCACCCCTGGAAGTTCTTCCCTGTTTCAACAAGTGAGTCATGTCATGCGAGATACCTTCTCTCATAACAAAGGTCCAGCTATGGACATCATGTGTGTGCCTAGCATAAACACCTAACTCATGTAGTCTGGGTGCCAGTGTGCCAGTGGAATACTTGTAGAACATATCTTTTATCATGTACCTTTTAGAGAGCCTGGATGTCTGACTGTATTCATTGAACCATCCATAAGGCTAATTTTAGATATCATGAGATCTAAATTGGAAGCACCTAAGGGGCCTATTTTGATCTTGTTTTTGTCCTTTGAAATAAATATTTAGGTCTTCTGAACACCTCCATAAGAGCACAAAGGATTAGAAACACAGATTAATACCAGTACATAAATGCTAATATAATTCTACCTCAAGCATTATTTTTTCTCCTCTACAAGCCTTTATTGTCTGAGCCTGAATCATGACTTTAATAGGGATGTTTTGCAAAGCACTTTATATTTACTCTGGAAGAAAATGCAAGCTAGTGTACTGAGTTTGAAAAGATCTTGCTTCTTCCACATGTCACTTTCACTGATGACTGAAAGGCCCAGCAGTTCCCACATTTTCCACTTGCCAACTCAGTTCTGGTTGTGTGACTTCCATAGCTTTTTCTCTCACCAGTTCTGCAGATTGTCTTATTTCCTGGTAATCCCACACAGAGTCTTGGACTACTTTGTTACTGGAAGGTGCTTTCACCCTGTCATGAACCTGGGACACACCCTCGGGATTAATTAATGAGTGCCAAGTCTGTTCCAGAGTACTTTATGTGTATACTGCTAAGGTGGCTTGCCTGTTAGAGAGAATCACTGTGCATGTATCACTGTTTATCATTTAGATTCAGGGAATAGTCTAAGCTGGAAGTCACTTCTGGAGATCATTTGGCCTTGGCTCTCCTCAATGTAGTGCCAACCTATATGAGGTTACTCAAGGCCTTGCCTACACAGCTTTCATCAGTACTCTGGGGTGAAGAGTCTGCAGTGTCCCTGGGCAGCCTGTTGCAGGCTTGTCTATCCATGTGGTGGAAAATAAACCCTAATGCACTATTGGAATTTCTTCTGTTGCACTTTCAACTGACCCTATTTGTTCTTTTTCTGTCCTCCTCCAAGAAGCATCTGGCTCCATCTTCTCCATATCTTCCCATTACGCATTAGGTAGCTCCCAACATCTATATCTGCCCTCAGATATCTCTTGTTAAGGCTGAGCAAACCTACCTTGTTCTCTTTGTACATTATGTGCTCAAGTACCCTGACAATCTTGGTAGTCCTTCCCTGAAGACATGTCTATGGAGACACGTCTATATATTCTCTCTTTCTTTATTATATTGGGATATAACTGTCCACAGTATCTAAATGTCACCAAACAAGTGTGAACCAAAAAGCAAAAACAACCTCAGACTGCTAGCTGCATATCTGCTAACACAGTCCTGTATGCAGTTTGCCTTCTTTGCTGTAAGGGAATACTGTTGATTCTAATGCATCTTCTTCAACAGCACTCCTGGTTCCTTTCCTGCAAAACAGAATCAGTTTTCTGATCTGTTGACCAGCAGCCCCTACATGGTTTTATTTCAACACAGCTGCAGCACTCTGCCTTTGCCCATGCTGAGCTTCATGAGGTTACTAACAGTCCATTGTTGAAGTCTGTCAAGGTCTCTGAATGGCAGTCCACCCACAACTGTATTGTTCCTTTCCACCTTGGGTTTGTGTCCTCTGCAGACCAGGTCATTCATGAAGTTATTAAACAGTATTGGCCCTAGCATTGGCCTCAAGGAATCCCTTTGGTTGTCACTTGAGAATTAGATTTTTTTCCTGATGATCACAGTACTTTGAGTCCTGTGATCAGCCAGTTTTCAACCCACCTTGTAGGTTACCCATCTAGTCCAGCTCTCTTCAGTTTGGGTACAAGCATACTATGGTCATCTCATAGATACTATGACTGTGTCAAAACCATTGTTGAAGTCAAAGCAAGCAACATCCACTGCACATCCCTCATGGCTGGAGATACTTATCTTAACACATAGAAAGCCAAGCCCTTCTCTGGGCTATATATTGTATCCCTTGGTGTGAGAGGAAAAGGTGCTAGCCCTGTAAGGGCTGTTTTTATAGTTCAAAACTAAGATCAGTTGATGAATGCTCTGGGGAGGCACAAAAGCATACATGACCATTTGAAGGTTGACTAGATGATCTCCAGATGTCCCTTCCAACCCTGGTGATTCTGTGAAATAGTAAGATAGGTAATCAAATTGCCAATTAGGAATGAACCTGGGGTGAATTATCTTCTGAAGCACACCCAGCTTTCATCTCAAGAAGGACTAGTTGATTCTGACTCCAGAAAAGAGTCTGAGGGTGAATAAACAATTAAGTGAACGAATTCCTGGGAAGAAACTAGGGAACTAAGTTCTTTGACTGTAAGTATACTTCCAGCTTAAAACCTGAGCTCCTTATCACTTTGTTATCTGATATCTTCTTTGCCAGGATTACTGCAGAGGAGAACAGAGTGGTGAAACAAGGGGGGCAAAGAATCATAAAATGGAATATAAAAACCTTCAGAATTAGTTTTAAGTAATGTTAAGTTTGATGGCTTTGTAACAGTAGCAATGGAAAGTTACTGAGGTGCATGATATATAGAAAAAAATAGAGAGTAGTCAGAGAACATAATAAGAATCCTTGTATAAGATAAACCGCTGTAGTTGGCATTGGTTTAGGTCCTTATGACCTTAGTATAAAAATAAGTGTGAGAAAACAGGATAGAAAAACAGGACACAGGGATAAGGAGTATCTGGGAAAGGCAAGTGTCCAGGATGGGCTACAGTTAAACTAACTGATAAGTAGAAGGATAGGAGGATTATTATGTCTCTGGTGCTAACGAACCAATTAGACTGGTATAAGCATCTACTGCGCGTGCTTCAAAGGCTGCCAGGAGTGATGAAGATTGTTGGAGGAAGTAAAGGACCCTCAGAGACTGCTACCACAATTCTGTATGCATGTGGGGAGATTTCTGGAAAATGATGTAATCCATATGTAGCCTCATGAATATGTATGTATGTCCAGGGACTATACAAGAATGGCTTGTGTAGCAATACGGGGACACAAGTTATGAGGAGTTATCCCCCATGTCTCCTGGCACCGCAATAAAGAATACCTGCTTGTCAGCTCGAAAACTTTGTTGGCAAGTTTGTTCCTGGAGTTTTCTCTGAATCAGTGGAAAGCACAGGATGGATCAGCTCTCTAAGCTTTCCAAAATAAAAAGAGAGTATAGAACATGCATTTTCAGGCATTTTGCATGTCCCTTGATGGGTAAAGAGCAGCGTCAGAAGCAAGGTTCTTGTTTTCATAGCTGAACAAGAAGAGTATCAAACTTCTTCAAGCTATAACATGAAAAAGTCTGGAAACCACAGATCTAGAGGGAGACAAATTCAAAAGTGTAATCTGATTTAAGTGTTATACTGTTTACATAAAGAGACTTTTTTCATATGTAATTATTAATGGTTTGATCCAAAATAATTATGAAGAAAGTATAAAGATGGTCAAGAAGCATGAAATCTACAGGGCAGAGCAGGTGGAAAATGAAACATGAAATTGACAATTTTTTGAATTACATGGGGGTTTGTTGTTAGACATGGTGTTATTGGAGCTGAGTTGCTAAGGTTATGCTATCTAAACAATGGCAGAGTATCGTATTGAGGTAACAGGATCTTTAATCCAGGTTTGAAAAATGTGATAATTATGATGAAATGGAACCAAGCTAGACAAGGTATGACCAATAAATTGCTTAGACTGTTTTGCTAGGAATAGAGATAAAATGGAACATCTAATTGGAACTCGCTCTGACAGGTCCATGTCCTTCTTGTGTTTGGGCTTGTCATGGTTTAATGCCAGTTGGCGGCTAAGCCGCACACAGCCACTCAGTCATTCACTAACCCTGGTGGGGTAGGAGAGAGAACTGTAAGAGTAAAAGTGAGAAACCCAGGATTAAGATAAAGACAGTTTAACTGGTAAAGCGAAAGCTGTATGTGCAAGCAAAGCAAAACAAGGAATTCATTCTCCATTTCCCATCAGAAGGCAGGTGTTCAGCCATCTCCAGGAGCCCAGGACTCCACCACACATAATGGTGACCTGTAAAGACAAATGCTATCACTTCAAACAGCCCTCTATCCCCACCCCTTTCCTTCTTCCCCTAGCTTTATATACTGAACATGTGCCCTGGGTTCAGCAGCAGCAGTCATTTTTCTCCTTCTTAGTACCTGGTGCAGTGTTGTGTTTTTGACTTTCAGCCTGAGAACAACGCTGATAACACCGATGTTTTTAGTTGTTGCTCAGTAATGTTTAGTGTGACCAAGGACTTTCTGAGTCTCATGATCTGTCAGGGAGGAGGGGAAGCTGGGAGGAAGCAGAGACAGGACACTGGACCCAAACTAGCCAAAGAGGTATTCCATACCATACCACAGCATGTCGTGCCCACTACATAAACTGGGGCAGTTACCCAGAAGGGTTAGATCATTGCTCAGGTTAGGCTGGGTATCGGTTGGCAGGTGGTGAGTGGTTGTATTCTCTTCCCTTATTATTTCCCTTATCATTAGTATCATTGGTGGTAGCAGCAGTGGTTTGTGTTATACCTTAGTTACTGGAGTGTTCTTATCTCAACCCGTGGGAGTTACCTTCTTTCGATTCTCCTCCCCATCCCTCCAGGAATGGAGGGAGAAAGGGGGAGAAGTGAGCAAGTGGCTGTGTGGTTCCTGGTTGCTAGCTGTGTTTAGACCACTACAGCATGACATAATGGGTATGGGATATCCCTTGGCTCAGCTGGAGTCAGCTGTCCTGTCTGTGTCGCCTTTGAACTTCTTTTGCCTCCCCCCCATCCTACTCACTGGTGAGGTGGTACGAGAAACACGAAAGACCTTGACACTGTGTAAGCACTGCTCAGCAATAACTAATTCATTCCTGTGTTATAACACTATTTCCAGCAGAAATTCAAAACATAGTCCCATACAAGCTAATATGGAAAAAATTTACCGCAGTCAGAACCAACAATGGGCCCCAGAGATGAATGCAGTATTCCAGCTGTGGTCCCATGGTCACCATTGAACTATGTGTGGTAAATCTATTAGACTTACTGTGCCTTCAGGTTGTATTTTGTGCTGGATACAGCAATGGATGCATCAGTTCCATCTGAGGATAGAATACTACCTGAATAACTGGAAAAGCACACAATATATGGAATAAAAAAAAATATATATATATATAAAAATCAACTTTAATTAGTTAATGACAAATATAATTATCTGGGTTTTTCTTTATTTTTGTTTGTTTGTTTTGTTTTGTTTTTGTGGTTGTTGCTGTTGTCATGCTGTACAATTAGAAGATTATATTCAGAGACATCGTGACTTTGGTTTGCTTATTTCAGAAGCATACACTGAACAATCTTAGCTCTTTTCTTGTTTCACTTATAAATCCATAAGTTAATGTATCAGAACAACTTACATGACACCCTTATTAACAATATCAACCTAATTAGTTTTAAAAGCAAAACCATAATGGAAAGAATCAGCTACAGATCTTCAAGTCTACAATATGTCTGACTCCAGTTGTGTCAGAGATGTAAACATACAGAAAAGGAACAGCTGAAGCATAGAGTAAACAGTGCTTTGTGTGGCACTGCAAGATTTGTCTCCTAATTGTTCTTTTCCTGACTGTGCAAAGTGGTTATTCACCTGAGGTGGGAGTTGCAGGATTTCATCTTATATACTTTACACAGTTTTGCGAACCAAAGAACAGCTAGCAACTAAACAATGTCACCTCATAGAAAGCGCACCTGAAAATATAGTTGTAAAACTTTTTAAGCAGAAGGATCAATACAGGCTTCTGAGAGCATATCATGCCAGTGTGCAGCGCCCATCATTCTCTCCCTTTAGATTATGAAGTTATCAGTGTAGCTGTCAGTCACCACAATGCAGTTAATTTGCAGGAGCCAAAGCTGCATCATCAAACTGTCCACAAATCTGAGAGGCTGCCAGGGTAGAAGGGAAAATTACTGTGAGTCTAAATGCCAGCAGGCTAAAGTGGGAGACCTTGATCCATGCTCATGGATATCTCTGACAGACTTCCTATGTTCCCCAGAGAAAGCAGATTTTGCTCAGATTCCCTTCAATAAAAAATGGAGATAACAGTGTTGCTGAAGTCAGGAGTTTTTAGCAGATTATTAAGTGCATAAATATTACAGTGATGGGGAATGTCACAGATAAAGGCTCTGATGGAGTCTTTTCTCCAGCCTGAAAAGAAATATAAACCAAACAAACTCTACCTCAGTAGAGTACCACTGCAAATTGAAGATAACAATGTCCAGGGAGGTGTACTTTAGACTTTTGTTACAGCCTCAGAAATTTATGTGATGAAAAAAATTACAAATTGCATCTGAAAAGAAAGATGTAAGATACACAATTTATACACTACTTCCTTGATAAGTGATTTCTAGTTGTCCAGCATTTTTTAGGTTGTTTTCAAGTACCAAGCTTCATTTGAAAGGCTGGTTACCAATAAAGAATTCAGAATTTAGCAGTGCTATGCTATTCTTTTGTGCTATTTAGTTTCATATTTATAGTTAAAGAACTAAAAAAAAAACCTGATGAGGACTCATCAGGTCATCAACATGAGATTAGGTCATGACCATGTGATCATCAGATGGTTGAATTGCAATCATGAGATGATCGAGTTCAAGATCCTCAGGACAGTGAGAAGAGGATGCAGCAAGTCCACTGCTCTGGACTTCAAGAGAGTAGACTTTGGCCTCTTCAGGAACCTGCTTAGTGAGGTTCCATGGGATATATCCCTAGAGGGCAGGGGGGCCCAAGACTGCTGGATGATATTCAAGGATCACCTGCTACAAGCTCAGGAGTGCTGCATCCCAACAAGAAGAAAGTGCAGCAGGAGGGCCAGGAGACCTGCTTGGATGGATAACGAACTGATGAGGAAACTTCAAAGGAAAAAAGAGGCTGATAAAAGGTGGAAGCAAAAACAGGCAGCCTGTGAAAGAATACAGGGGTATTGTCCAGGAATCTAGGGAAAAGGTTAGGCAAGCTAAGGCCCAGTTAGAATTAAACTTGGCCACGGATGTGAAAGATAACAGGAAGGGATTCTATTGGCATATTGCAAATAAAAGACAGACTACGGACAATGTGGGCCCTCTCCAGAAGCTATCAGGAACACTGGCTATGCAGGATTTGGAGAAGGCTGAGGTTCTGAACAACATCTTTGCCTCAGTCTTCAATGGCAAAGACTCTGACCACACCACCCAAGTCTTGGAAGGCTGACACAGGGGCTTTGAAAATGATGACCCTAGGCCCACTGTAGGAGAGGCTCTGGCTCAAGAACAGCTTAAGAACCTGAACGTACACAAGTCCATGGGACCTGATGAAATCCATCCACGGGTCCTGAAGGAGCTGGCGAGTGAAGTTGCTAAGCCACTGGCCATCATATTTGAGAGATCATGGCAGTCAGGTGAAGTTCCCAAAGACTGAAAAAAGGGAAATATAACCCCTATTTTCAAGAAGGAGAAAATGGATGACCCAGGGAATTACAGAGCAGTCAGTCTCACCTCTGTGCCTGGAAATATCTTGGAGCAGATTCTCCTGGAAGGCATGCTAAGGCACATGAAAAACAACAAGGTGCTTGGTGACAGCCAGCATAGCTTCACTAGGGGGAAATCCTGCCTGACCAATTTGGTGGCCTTCTATGATGGGTCTNGAAGGCATGCTAAGGCACATGAAAAACAACAAGGTGCTTGGTGACAGCCAGCATAGCTTCACTAGGGGGAAATCCTGCCTGACCAATTTGGTGGCCTTCTATGATGGGTCTACAGAACTGATGGACAGGGATAGAGCAGTTGATGTCACCTACTTGGACATATGCAAAGCGTTCAATGCTGTCCCACACAACATCCTTGTCTCTAAATTGGAGAGACATCAATTTGATAGGTGG
>NDXB01013281.1:136215-146975 GCA_002631895.1 Agapornis roseicollis | reverse complement strand
GTTCAGTCCAAGCACCAATTGAACCTATGAGTTTTCATTGCAAAGGTAGGATGTGGGAAATATGATCCATTTCAGATATTTTTTGCTAAGGTAATAAAGCAGTAGGACATCTCTGTCTCTTGCAGAGAAGGTAGATGTAAATATTACACTTGCACATGCTATTTTTTATTAAAATATTTGCATATTTGTTGTTTGAGTTCCAGGTAACTAATGAAGCAGCATCAGTATCAGTTAAGGCATCATTAATTTGTTCTGTGAAAAGTTTATGTTAATTTTAAATTAAATTAAATTTAACTAAAGTTGATTTAGTTTATTTTAAACCGTATTTTATGATTGTATTTCAGATTTGGTTATTCTGCTAAAAAAAAGGACTTGCTTTTTTATTCTGCTTTTAAAGTGTTGTCACAGCACTGTCTAAATGGCTACATTTTGTTTCACTGATAAAAATGTATATAAATCCAGATAAGCAGAATATCACACAGATAAGCAAAATGTTTGAGGCAAAAGTAAATACAAAAGCTTGCTGTAATTAAACAAAAATATTGAGACTAGAAGATGAAAAATAGATATTCATTAAGTTTTTCAAACTATTGTATTGCTGGTATCTTAGTTGCTGGGTTGTTAAATGTAATACAATACACAATCTGTGGTTTGGAGCCTTTTGAAAATAATGGATTTTAGTTAATATAGCAGAGAAACTTTTCCATGGTCTGCAGTTCACAAAGTTGACTCTAGTGTTTTGAAAATGCTTTGGAGTTTTTTAATATTTTTGAGTACTTTTCATGAATTGCACTGTTTAAAATACCTGAAATACAGTATGATGATTCATATGGCACTTGTACAATAGAGAATTTTGGGTGTAATAAATGCAATTGTTAGTCTAA
Organism: Agapornis roseicollis; assembly: GCA_002631895.1. Taxonomy (NCBI): domain Eukaryota; kingdom Metazoa; phylum Chordata; class Aves; order Psittaciformes; family Psittacidae; genus Agapornis; species Agapornis roseicollis. The sequence continues at coordinate 146,091 of NDXB01013281.1, read as the reverse complement.
ATAATCTTTTCCTTACAGTAATTACACTCTGTAGAAACTACCTCAGGGCATCAGGGCCTTATAATAGTATGTTTGTGTATTTTGGGAGCTTGGGGATTTTGACTAGTGTTTGCAGATTTAGAACTCCCACTGTGTTGTCCTTTCTGTAGTACACTGTTCAGCACCTGTTCAACAAGCTAACATAATTATTTGCTTCTTTCAGTTTAGTTTTATGCTCTGTATTGTGAAGAAGTTTCCCTTCTCCACAAAAATTGGATATAAAAATTAATTAAATGACATATTTCCAAGTAACCTGAATCAGTCTAAGCAAGAGTGATAATCTCATCTAGCTAACAATCAATCATTTTTTCTATTCAACATCTTTCACTTGCAGTTTTCAGCAACTCTGGATAGCTTTTAAAAAATCATCAATCCTTTGTTGCATATTTCTTTATGAGCACAGATGCTTACAACTTCTATTGAGTGACTGTAAATAGCATAATTTTTAATTAGAAATGCGTTGATTTAAAACTGCCTGCTCATCTTAGCTCCATCTTTCAGGTAACTGGAGCTGCTAATTACTTTCAAAAAACCCGGTCAAATGGTCACTATCTGAATTTATTAACCACTAAGCAAAATATGTCTCTCTCTCTAAAAACCAGGAAAACTACAAATATTTTTAAAGGTCAAATTTTGTGCTCTACTTTACTCATTGACTTTGTTCTTGGTAATAGAGATGGGATTTTGTAATAGTAGTAATACATGAATATTTAGTATTCTTTAAATGAGTGGTAGGTAAACTAGCTCTGTTCTTTTGTAATGGAAGATGGCAAAATGTGTTCTTAATGGTATACATAAGCAGTAACCTTAAGGATCTCCATCCCACTCAAAAACTTTCCGAAACAGTTAATTCAGATTTTCTCCTTACAGTCTTTTATGGTGTTGTTTCTCAAGTAAGTAAAGAGAAAAATAATCCCCAGTAGTGATCATCACACGTAGGCTACCAAATAATCTGTTCAAATAATCACCAAAATCGGGTATAGAGGCCAGGTCTTTTAAACTATATCTTCTGACCCTCTGCATGGGACACAATTTTTAAGGGAATATTTTCTAGCTTTAATTTTAAGAAAAAGATCAAAGCTATTGTAACATTTTTTTCTTGCTGACAGTATGAATGTTGTCCAATCTAGATCTATACTTTATGTAACTGGTACTGTTAAACATGCAGATACTTAAGTAAAAAAATTTTGTAAATGCAAACCACCTTTACTGTCTTGAAGCATAAGAATAGGTTGCCTGCTGCATGAAAAGTAACCATGCTTCTAATTGTTTGAGGATATCTTTGATATTGCAGTTAGTTTTTAAACAACCAGTTGACTTAAAAGTTGGTGAGCTATTTACAATATTAACATGGTGTAAGCCTTTTATTTTATGGTATTTCTTTCAGCTCTTCTTCATTTTCTGAACATTTGTTAAATTTTCGTCACTGCTTACCAGTAAAATTCTAGCTAGTTTTGATATTTCCCTTATAATTTAAAATTAGCTTCAAATGTACTTGACTGATGTGGATTACATTAATGTAATGAATGAAGCACTGTAATATGTTTATAGTCATGTGTTGTTACAATTATGTGTTGTTACAATGCAGGTAAGTTTTGTTCCTTGTTGCTTTTAGCATTATGCTTTACTATCCAAATAAAAAAATCCCTTAAATAATATCAAATCTTTCTTATGACAGAGAAAGCAGCTACCCTTTATACATTTTGAACAAAGTGGTATTTTTAGGGAAGAAGTATCCACTCTGCTTAATTTTGGGCACACAGATCTATAGCTTCTTGAGGTCTGTCATTTTGCCAGTTGAATAAGCAGGGTGGCTTTTTTTTAGTAGAAGCAGCTAAGAGTGCTAAATATGCTGTTTCATAAAACTTACTAAAGAACAATGAGTTTATTTTATTTTACATCGACTGATGCAAGTAGGAGGGGAAGACAACATGTAGGATTGCACACATTTATTTCATGTTTGCATGGAGTATATACTTATTATTTCTTTAGAAAAAATAGTTAAGATAGATCTTCAAACACAAGGAAATGTTGTGAATAATGCTGTCTTTCCCTTTTAAGAGTTGCAAACATGTTCTATATGACTGGAGGCATCTTGGCATAAACCATTCTACAATGGCCAAGATGAGTGTTTGGTTTTATTGGCCTGTATTTGCTCAGTATTTGTCTTTAAAGCTCAGAAATTCCAGAGTGGCTTTATCAACTCAGTTGGCAGCCCTCTTATTTTAGACCAGAACTGCTATTACCTTTAAGAACTGCATATAGTAAAGGTCCTGACTATAAACTGTCATCAGAATTCTATGGTATTTTCTGTAATAGCTAAATGCTAATTTTTCTTTTAGTTAATTCTTCATCTAATTCATGATATTGCAGTCAATGGGACTACTATTACTAGTATCAGCTAACAGCAAAAATCTGGTTTTGGATGCATTTTCCTGTTTGTGCATTAAACTATTACAGATAATGTCTATTGAACGAGTATGCCTCAGTGTAGACAATACCATTCCTCTGTATTGTAGTATGATAAAAAATGAAGTGATGCACTTTATCTTTGATTTAGATGGAAAAAAATAGATCACAAGATTATTAGTATTTATTACCATTTACATTAAATAGCTATGCTACTGCATGCATTTGTTCTGCAAATGTTGGTGAAAAATAAGGCCATGCATATTCCTACAACAAAGCTGTTCATTGTATAATTTAGTTTTCAGCTGAGTCTGAACTTACTGCAGGTGAAAATAAGATGATCCAGATCTGTCAGCACTGATATACATGTAGGTGGTTCCATTATTATAATTTGTGAAATGCTCACAAGCTGTCTTTGTGAGGGTGCTTATATGGAGTAATGTATTAAAAAGAAGCAAGATGTTCAACCTTATGATGGCATTGCAGTTGTGCAGTTTGTGTAAAGTGATTAAACGTTCCTGAAATACACATGAAAAGTTTTTGAAGAGGAAAATTGCATGTTGTTGTTGTATGATTTTGTGTGGAATGTAATACTACATAATTTTAGAAGGAATTTTCTGCTTTTTATGTGACAGATATGTTTCAATCAAATGGAACTTATAAGTATTTATAAACCAGATGCTCATGAGACCTGTAAGTTACTATAACACTGTTGTTCTTAGGTGGAACACTGGTATTAATTGCAGAACTGTCACACTTGAATAAAGGGTCAGAATTTTTGCATTAATACTGATAGAGTTTCAGGACTTTTTTTACTGTTCTGAGAAGACCACTCTTCTTTTTTCCATCTTTTGTTAGACTTTGCTTTCAGCTGTTGTTTAAATTTGCAGTGATGAGCATGTGTAGTATGTGTAGTAAGTGTTAGAACCAGTCCACAACTCTGATTAAAATAAATTATTGGGGAAAAAAACAAACCTTACTTAAAATACCTACTTTTGAGAAGCTTATTAAAAATAATTTTTTTTTAAAAAAGTATAATATGATAATATAAGTGGGTATAAACCAATAGTTTATAAGCTGAATTTCAGTCCTCTCCCCTCCTCCCATGTTCAGAACAGTAGCAAAATGATGCTTTTATTAAGAAGTTTTATTGAGACTAGATGATACACTTAGAAAAGAAAAAAATACATGGAGTTTTGGACTCATGGCCTTTTCATAGAGTCATTCTGTTTCATTTACTTCCAGTGAAGCAAAAAGGAAACAGTTATTTCTGAAATTACACAAGTTTAAGTTTGAGCTCTTGTAACTGTATGGATATGCCATCTCAGACCTCTGCTTGGGGTGTTAGGTCCACATATGAATACATGTTTGAGTTTGAATAAGGAAAAGGGCCAGCTTCATGTACATTCTTTATAAAAAGAGAATGAGCTGTAGTCATGTAAAATGAGCTAATCCTGTGAATGCTTAACCATATATCCTACTGCAGTTTTGGATTAACAGAATATTCCTGCTCTGTAAAAAGTAGCTTAATGGGCACCTAAACAAGAAGGGTATTCCTCGTCACATGAAACTAAGGGCAAAGAATATATTATCTATCCCTGAAAACAAAATTTGTGCAGTGAAGTGTAAACAACTGTATTGATTAAAATAAGGTATTGAAAAAAATAGCTTCCAATTGTGTAGCCCTTTTTATCTACCTGAAATGCGAATATTGGAACCATTGAATTTTCATAGAAATAGCAGCTCTGCTTTTCTCCTCTATAGTTCTGGCCAGTGTGCCATTTTTGAAATATTCAAACAAAGAAACCACAAACCGCTAGTCACACCACAATACCAGCTTGTGTTTACATTTTCAGCTCTCCAGATCATGATCCTATTGAGTGCACATAGAGCGAGTGCGTGTACACGCGCCCATCCACCATCAGGAGAAACGAAACTGTAAACACAAGCTGGTATTTTGGTGGGGGCACACTAATATGGCGGTTGGTGGGGTCAGAAGGTGGAGGGTGAATTATGGATCCAGAATTCCCTTGTATTTTTCTCTTTAAGTCAGGCTGCTTACACAGTAGTTGCTTTTCAAACTGAAATGTTTAGTTGTTTAAAAAAAGTAGGGCCTACTTTCATTAATTTTAAACTACCTATTCAAACTCAAAAGATGGATGAAAGCACTAATACTGGACATACTTAAACTAGACAATGAGTTAGAAACTATTACAGGAAGTTCTGCTTGCATGAGTGCAGGGTGGACAAGAATGATCTCCCAGGTGTTACCATTTATGGAATTCTTTGCTGAACTCCCCAGAGAATCGTATTGCTTATTATTAAAATAAATGCTAAAGGAATTCTTAAAAATAGTATGGTAAGAGAAAAGTGAAAACTTCTTATGTTATCTATTGCCTAACTGAAACATGCCTGCAAGATTTTTGTTTGTTTGGTTTTTGTTTGTGGTTTTTTTTTAATCAATTAAATAGTATTATTTAACTAAAGCTAGAGGCTAGAGTGCCTGAACAAAAACTTTTACCTGGAGAATATTTGGGTTTGCTGCTTATAGATCATCTGTTGCCTTTAATCTTTATGGAAATAAAACTTCCTTACTGACAATTTGTAGCCATTTTATCCGGCCTTCTCCAGGAAAAAGAAGAAAGAAGAGTATTGCTGCAAAAACAGGTATATTGCTATTTTGAGATAACAGAACATTGGAATGCATGATTAAGCCATGGCTTTAAGGAGCAGAACAGAATATGAATTCCCTGTCTTCAAGGAAAAAATAGTCTCCCACTAAAACCTAACTAGTCTGATAGCTTCTCCTATGGTGACAGCAGTGTGTCCTAATTTTCAGTCCCATCTTATTAGCCTGTTGTGTTAACAACAGCATTTCTGAGCTTACTCCTTTAAAAGCTACATGTTGTTCTTAGTTCCATAGTAGACATTTAAAGCATTACAAAATAAATCAGATTATAGATACTAAAATAGCTGGGTTTTAAATTGTTAAAAAATAAATAGCCTTAAAAATAGTAAAAAGCAGACAATCTTTTTTACTTCTCAAAAATTATAAATGCATTTTATTAGTTGCAGGTTTGATTACTTAGCACACAATGTCCATATTTACCTTATCCTTTTTTAAAAACAAATCATACATTAGAGGGAGTACAGGACTTAAAAAAACAGCCAACAAACCAACCAACCAAACACAAGCTAAACCAAACCAAAACAAAAACCCCACAATAGGCTTTGTTGTGAACTGTCTGCAATTTATGGAAATTACATAACATCTTAGTTCTTAGTACATGTCTGGTTATATAGAGTGAAGAAGTCTGTTTACCTGCAATTAAAGGACTTGTGACATTTGATATGTATATCTTTTGAGCATTTGGAATTGCTAACTTGAAGAGACTAAATATAGTAATTGCTTATGCTTATAATTATGGTGATCCTTTTGAAACAATAATATTTGGGAGACTGCAATTCAGCCACAAGATCTGAAAAGGTATCACAAAGTTTTAAAAATAAACAACAAACCCAAACAGGCTCTTACTGTAATTTAGTAAGTCTGAAAACAAGATAATTTCATCTGCACCTTGAGATAGTTCATAGAATATCAGAGAGAGATTGGAGAAAGTGCCAAAGAGGGATACTTTTTCNCAGCCACAAGATCTGAAAAGGTATCACAAAGTTTTAAAAATAAACAACAAACCCAAACAGGCTCTTACTGTAATTTAGTAAGTCTGAAAACAAGATAATTTCATCTGCACCTTGAGATAGTTCATAGAATATCAGAGAGAGATTGGAGAAAGTGCCAAAGAGGGATACTTTTTCTTTCTTACTGCTGTCACCTCTGTGCTATTAAATGATTGATTTTTTTTTTTTTTTTTTTGAGGTAAGCTTTAAGTTATTTGTGTGAAAAATAATTTTTTAAATTTTATTTAATGGAAGTTGAGATTCTCAATGTAATCCATCACACAATATTGGGAAATTTTCAGTAAAATCATGACCAGCTGCTGACAAACAGCAAACTGTTGAAAGCTTAGTGAGCTAAAGCTTTAGTAGAACAAGTTGGTAGTTGGTGGGAGGGCCCATCTCACCCTCTCATATAGGTAAATGGTTGATGATCTTTTGTTTCAGCAAGTTTCTTGTCTGTCATTTTTCAAAATGTTGATCCCCTTTCCTTCTCTCTGATATGTACCACTCTGATCTCTCTATTCATAGCCCGGGAACCCATCTGACAGCTAGACTTATCTAGCTTTAAAATAAAAAGTTCCTGTAGGGCAGAGCAATAGAGATCCACCAGGCAACCCCTCCATACTCAAAGATATGTAGTTGTCAGAGATCTGCACAGTGTTTTTCCCAGACCTTAAGGGAGAACTAGGTTGCAAGAAGTGATGAATGTTTCCCCCATATGCATGTTTTCTACTAGTAGCCACTTTACTGTATTTTACTCTAAAATGTTGTGTTTCTATGAAATCTTGTCCATCCAATCCATAATCTTCTGATTTATGGCTTCGTAAGTTTTTTTACAGAATTCTTACATATGAATGGTGTCATATGTATGAACATTAGACATTAGTAACCAGTAAAGACAGTATGGCTGTATAACTATTAGTAGTAGAAAGCTACAGCCCTGTTTTGTAGCATAAATTCCTCCTTAATGCAGAGCAGAAAAAAGTAGAATTGGAAAGATTGTATTTCTGAATGCTACAGCCAAGAGAATTAGCAAAGATCAGTCGCTCTTTAATTCCAGTTTAAAATGCACCAAAGATTAAAAACACCCAAACAACTAAACTAATGAGAAGAAAATTTCTAGAGTTGGTATGTGATTGAATCATTGGTGTGAATAGGAACCATGTAGCCAGATCCCACCTATACACACTTTTACATTCTGCCAACACACTGCAATGACAATTTCACTGTATTTATTATTATTAGCATAATTTTTAACTGTCAAATTGCGAATTGTCTTTCATATTTACTATGTGTTCATTGCATATGTTTTAATGTAGTACATGGAAAAAAATTGTTTTGAAGTTATATCTGCATAATTTCAGATTTGATATTCAAATTTAGAAGTAGGACTGAAAATATGCATGAAGTATATAAATAATAGATAATAAATGGCTTCATAATCGTAATATACAAACTGATTTTAACAGCATAGCACTCGATAGAGGATTACTTTCATCATTATTTAACTGGAAAATGTCTTCCACAAGAGCTATTCTTTTAAAAGGCTTTTACTGACATTTCAAAGTAATATGATATATATTTGCATATAGTAACAGTAAAACACTTTACAAAATGCACTGCATTAAATTTACAATGAAGTGTTTCTTTAAATATTCTTTGAAGGGTCAGATTAAATCTTGCATGGGTAAAACTCTGTTCAGCATCAAGTATAATAGACTGGTGGACTCACATGTGGTATGCCAAATGGCTGAAAATACATTAGATGAAGTAAGTTATAACTACTATTACTATCACTGTAATTGATGCGCTTGTTGGATATTTTTCTTAGGGCAGGAGTATGAAATGACTTGCCTTATGTTTGTTTTGAGGAAGTTCCTTCAGAATTGGATCTTATTTACAGTAAATCCAAGGCTGTGGTTCCACTAAAGCTGAAGCCAATCTAAATGTTGATTGCTGCAAACCCTACTTTTGGCCATATGTTACCACCGCTTTCCCTTGAGCTCTCTTTGCTATGCTCTTCTCCAGCATTTTCATTGGCACCTTCGTTCATCTGACTTTAAACTGAATCTCTTTTAGCTCAATGGCATGCTACTAACCCAAAGTAGTATATTTATAAGACTGGCTTTCTGTCTCTTTGGCTTCCCTATGGGGTCAGATCAGTATTTATGCCAGGAAGGCATGCAACCAGGTTCAGAAACAAAAAAGAATCTCTTTTGATAGGGTCTTGTTTTTAAGCCAGCCTAGTTGTATTGTCAGGCTGCATTCTGAATAGTATTCTGCCATGAAACAACTCACCTCTGTGGGAAGGCGGTGGGGGGACAGAGTCATCCAAGCAGTACTGCTAATGCAAGGGAGTAGGCAGACATGCTTGGCAGAAAGCACACTAGCAGCTCTGGTACAGAGTGGTTCAAAGTGTCATGAAACTGCAGCTTTACCTAATAAAATTGGATACTTGGCTCTGTGTTGCTTAGAAATTGTCAGGATATGTTAGCTTTTAATTTCAAACAACGTTATGCTTCTATTTAAAAAGAAAAAGTGTAGTAATAGGTTAAATGTGCTGGTTTAGGATGGCACATTGGATGAGTTTGAAATTAGTCTTATAACATTATTCAGTTACTAAGTTATTGTACAATAATTGTAGTATAATTAATGGGTTTAAAATGTTTAAGAGTGGGAATCAGAGCCTGATTTCTTCACATTCATAGAAGTTCTGTTTCTCAGTACAGGATTAGACATACTCTCGAACTCCCTAACACTCAGGAGTGACAGCATCTTACCACAAAATTGGTCACCCAGTTGTGTGTAGCAGTAGACCCCATCAAATTTTAAACATTTAGATCTGTCTGCCATCAAGGCTTTCTTCTTATGTAAGAAAGGTCCTGTTACTGCATTAATTGTTCCAAGACTACCAGTACTTCTAAAGCGAGACAGAGAGTCTTTTTAAAGTATAATACATAAAGACTTATTTTCAAAGTATTTACAGAAAGAAACTCAGTAGCTTCAATTGTGCCATATTAGATATGCAATATTGCATCATTTTAATTATCTTGAAGCGTTAGATCTAAATAGTATTAATGAGGTTAATATCCATAAGAAGACAGATTTAGAATCTCATTGCTAAAACTGGTCAAATAATTCATAATGAATTATTCACCTTGTTTTTTTCATGAACTCTTGGTGAACAGATTGTGATTTTCTCAGAATGATTAATTATTCAAAGTTATTCACCAAAAAACTTAAAATTCTTGGGCTCAGTTTCCTGGTGAGCAATATATTGTGAACATCTGACCAGCCCCAGTATTACAGATCTTACAAAATGGGGTTTTTTCCTATTGTGACCTTTCCCTATTAGTCCAGGTCTGCCTGAGATTAAATGCTTGTAAGACTTTTTTTCTCATTCCCTTTTAATCAGACAGATACATCCAGTAGCAGTTCTGAAACTAATACAGTATTGTCTCTGGCTATCAGTTACTGAATATTGTATTCTGTACTACACATTTACCTGGTTTTCCATTCTTATCTTCAAGAAATGACTCATCATCAGTTATAGACAGATGATGTGGGTTTATATATTGAATTATACATTCAAAAGTTCCTTAGAATTATTGCTGAAAACATTCTAAGTGAATATTATTTTAAATTGCTTAACTAAATGAAGTGAATTAAATTTAACATGTTCTAATATTATCTAATTTGTGTACTATTAGGAACAAGGCTTTTTTTTTTCTTTTTTTTTTTTTTTTTTTT
>NDXB01013281.1:84289-108424 GCA_002631895.1 Agapornis roseicollis | reverse complement strand
AAAAAAAAAAAAAAAAAAAAAAAAGAAAAAAAAAGGAAAAAAATTTTTTTTTTTTTTTTTTTTTTTTTTACATATAGTTCTGGATAAAAACCAAGCATAGACGACTAAAGATTCTAGGCTAAACAATCATAGAATCACAGAATGGTTTAGGTTGGAAAGGACCTTAAGATCATCTAGTTCTAACCCTCCTGCCATGGGCAGGAATGCCTCACCTTAGACCATGTTGTCCAAGGTTCTGTCCGACCTAACCTTGAACACTGCCAGGGGTGGCACATTTACTCCTTCTCTGGGCAACCTGTTCTAGTGCCTCACCACCCTCACAGTAAAGAACCTCTTCCTTATATCTAACCTGAACTTCCCCTGTTTAAGTTTTAACCCATTACCCCTTGTCCTGTCACTACAGTCGCTAATAAAGAGTCCCTCCCCAGCATCCCTATAGGCCCCCTTCAGATACTGGAAGGCTGCTATGAGGTCTCCATGCAGCCTTCTCTTCTCCAGGCTGAACAGCCCCAACTTTCTCAGCCTGTCTTTGTATGGGAGGTGCTCCAGCCCCTGATCATCCTCATGGCACTCCTCTGGACTTGCTCCAATAGCTCCATGTCCTTCTTATGTTGAGGACAATGGAACAGCACACAGCTGTCATATGTCATCATCTGTAACTGAAGCTAAAGCAGCTAGATTTCTGAAATGGCACAAGAAGAACACTATGAAGAATTACAGTACTATGAGGCATAGAAAGTTGAAAGCAAGTTAAGGAAGTATCTGATCCATGAGAGCAGACAATCATATCAAGTGCTGTGGGAAAAAAAATACAATTTGTGGTAAGAGAAGATGGAGACATGCATAAAAGTATGCTTAACAGATCTGAAGAAAATTATAGCAAGGCCATATGCTGAACATAGTTTTATAAGTATACCTCTTCCATGTTCTTTAAAGACTACATAATAGTATGGGGAACTGCTTTTTGCCACTCCAGGAATGGGCAGTGATACAGTGTGGGTTCGCAGATCCCAAGCTAGCTCTGAGCCATTATTTGGTCACAGGGTTCCCAAACATTAGAATCAAAGAATAGTTTGTGTTGGAAGGGACTTTCAAAAGTCATCTAGTCCAAGCTCTGCCTGCAATGAGCAGGGACACCTTCAACTAGATCAGGTTGCTCAAGAGCCCCATCCAAAACCTGATCTTGAATGTTTCTGGGGATGGGGCATCTACTACTTCTCTAGGCAACTTGTGCTAGTGTTTCAACACTTCATTGTAAAGAATTTCTTCCTTATATCTATGCCTGGCCATTTGATGGTCAAATTCAATTTCCCATTTAAAAAGCCAATGGGATGCAATTTCTCCTTTGAAAATGATTTGCTGGAAATCCAAACACCTAGGAAAAAGCTTATTTCAAAGATGACACTTGCCCTTGAAGAACAACACTGCCTTAAAGACAGTAAAATAACTCACTGAGCCTGTGATACAGCATTGGTCTGTACACACATAATTTATCTATTTGTGACTGTTACAGCTCCAAGTAACATGTGAGCTTCTCAAAGCTTTCAGATAATTGGATGGACTGCAGTAATGCTTCTCTTTACTTTCTCCTACATTCTCCTGCAGGAAGTGGGGACAAGAAACAATGTGAGAAGAGCCATGCAACATGTTGTAATGAAGACATATCAGTACCTAACTGATGTAAATCATCATTCTCATGCACTGTCAGGATACACCACCAGGAGAAATCCCGGAGAAAGCCTGCACTTTTTAGGATCTTTCAGTAGTATAGCCCTTCATCGCCTGATGATCTTACAGTTTCTAGTACTGACTGAGTTTGGATATTTGCAACAAGGTGGTAAGATTTATAAACTGGCTGAAGTTTATGAAGCGAATGCCATAATGATTAAGTATATCTCACACACTATACCTGCTCAGTTAAGTACTTGATCATATAATGGATTATTTTAAACATGATCAGGTTACTCAGTTTGGCCTTGAACTCTCTTAGGATACAGTGTAGTCTGTATCCTCTATGGTCAACTCTTTACAATACCTGGCTGTCCTCATGGTTAAAAGTTTTTACATAGGTCAAGTCTGAAGCCTTCATGTTTCAGCTGCCCATTGTTTTTCATCTTTTTGCCATGCACCACAGCTAAGACCCTGGCTCCATCTGCCTGTTAACCTCAGCACAGTTATTAGAACACTATTAGCTTCCCCTGAAACCTATCTGCTCCAGGTTGGACAAGTCCAGTTTCTGCATCTTCTTCTCACTCAAGCTCCCAACTATCTCAGTGGGACTTCTGCTGAATTCACTCTAGTTTATCAATATTTTTCCTGTACTGGAGGTCCCAAACTGGATGTAATATTCTAGATGCAGTCAAATGAATGCTGAATAGAAGGAGATACTCACTTCCCTGGATGTGCTACCTGTGCTGCTGTTAACACAGTCCAGGAAGCTGTTGCCCTTCTTTTCTGCCAGGACACACTGCTGGCTCACATTCAGCCTGCTGTCTAACAAGACCCCAGCTTCTTTCCAACAGAGCTTCTCCACAGCCAGTCAGCCCCCAGAGTGTACTGCTGCAAAGGCAGGTCCTTTTATTTTTAGTGTTTCAATGGCTTCCCAGAATAAACAAATTATCAGATAGCTTCAAGGAAGAATACTATTCAACTGATGTACTGCAAGTAGTCTCAAGGAATATTAGCTGTAGCTTTTAACAGTTTAACCACAAACTCTTATTATTGGTATTAAACAGATGAAGCAGTAAGAAAAAAGCTATCAGGATCAGAATTTCTTATACTGGGTAGCAGGGTCTAATGATTTCTACATGTTTTCTTGTCATAAGTACTGAGTTTAGTTTCATGCTTTATGGAGTTTACAAGAGTTCCGATGTCTGATTTTGTACTAAAAATAGCATGCAGAAAAAGCTTTACTTTACATTGTCTAATCTTGCTTACTAAGGTTTTCTGTTTGCTATGTAGCTTTGGGTCTGAAACAGTAACCGGATCTATATTCTACTTGCTTAATAAAGTTTGACCAGTCTGTACCCAAAACCAGACAGCAGTTTAGGTCTCTTTGGTCTCCTCAAGCAGGTGACTGAAAAAATCTGATAATCTTGTATATAGTTTGGTACTGACCACCAAGCCAATCTGGTCCATTCACCTATTTCAGTAAACATGAATGTTAATAAAAAAAAAACAAAACAACCCAACCACCCCACCAGAACATTTTATAACACATTGGCAACAGAGGTAAAATACACAACTACCGTCACCTACTAGAGAACAGAAAAGCTGACCTTATTTTAAACTTCTAAAATTTAAGCTCTAACTGTGTACCTATTACATTAAATCCAGGATTTCTATTAACTTCACTGGAGAACAGCCCACTAAGAAATCCCATTAAACTCAGCAAAAGACAGTTTTGAAAGGTATTGATAAACGCAGCCACCTCCAGCTATGGGAGAGACTCTGAGTTTCAAGGAAGAACATGAAGAAACAGCAACATTTTAACTTAAAGACTGTAATAATAATTTATAATCTGGAACTATATTTTTTTTAAGTCTGAAATTTTTGGAGGAAAAGCAGAATAAAGCAGTTAATGCAGTAGAGGGCAAGCTACAGACATAATTTATTTTAGAGCAGAATGTGGACAGAATGTTATTAGAAGAATACAGCTTTCAAAAGAGCTTCCAAATTTCAATAGCTGAAAATGGCCAATACTTTATTGAATTAGATACAAGACAACTATATTGTGTCAGTGAGAGGATGACGAATTTCTGGACTAACAGATATCAAAGTATGTCTGGGGAAAGAGTATGAGGAAACACGAGGCATTGATGGGAAAGCCCTTAATAAATTCCCAGACCTTCTTAGTAATAGTTTCTATGTGTTTACTAACTCTCAACAGCTTTCTCTTCCATGAAGTTGTCCAATTTTCCCTTGAAGCAGGAAGTTCCACTTGTTGACTAACTAGTCCGTGAAGAAGCTGCTTTTTTATTTATTTTGTTTCTAATTTTACTTCATTTATTCAGAAAGACAAAGCAATGGGAACTCTCAGGTTATCTTGATGTGGTCCCGGTGATTTGCTACTTGTTCATTTTCCCCAGCTTGTTCCATACATTTATTCCATGCAGTTTACCTTTTTATCCATCATATGTCAAAAATTGTATGTTTAAAAAGCACAAAAAGTTGGCAGCTGCCATAAATGCATATAAAGCATTTATAAAAATGCAATTATTTTTCCACGATCTTCAACAGGGGTTATATGGTTCTCCTCCCCTGAGTTTATTCAGTAACACAAGGACTTGGGTACAGAGTCTGCTGTATATCTCCATAGCCAGCTCATGAATGGCATGGCCAAGACACAGCCAGAGCTAACAGAAGTGTGTGTGCCTCTGCTGTGCTGTCTGGACATCTTTGTATCGCCCTTACCAGGTTAGCAGAAGCTTTCTGGGCACAACACCAAACATTAGGATCCTCCTTGTATCAGAAGGATGTTGCAAAGATATCCACTTGCCTCTGCAAGAAGCCAGCGTTGGTCTAGTCAAACATACTTTCCCTCAAGCTCCATGCTCTCAATACTTATGAGTAAGACAGCTACTACATTCTGAGTAACAAGAACATAAAGTAGGCTAGGGCAACCTGACTTTGCATGGGTTTAGATCTCTACTGATCCCCTCTGGAAAGACCTTATTTTTATAGCACTATGTTATAAACTGTGGGTTTAAATGCAGATAGACAGTATAGTTGATTCTCCATGAGAAATATTTCTGTTCATGGTACAGATGAAGCAAAATCCAGAGGAACTACCTGTTGCTGAGAAGTAACAGCAGTAACTGACTACACAAAGAAATGCAGATAAACACAAATAACCTACATTCCATTATGAAAAAGCCCTTGAAATAGTGATTCCAGATTCTCATGCATTGCTTTAATTTTATCATATAATTTCTGAGTGTTTTCCCATGAGAAGAGCAGATAATACAGCTCTTTTTCTCCTCTTCATTATATAACTAAGTTACTTAAAACTATTGTTCTTGAGCAAGCATTCAGAAACAAGAGTATGAAATACCAGACTTGGTAAGGTCTGCATGTGCAATTGTAAGACTAATTTTTATCCAATTAAAGACACAGAAATATGAAACTATGCAAAGATGATTCATCAAAGAATTAACCCTTCAGCTATGTTGTATTCCAAATAAATGCAGAGACTACGAAAGAAATTATATCTTGTGATTACAGATTCTAGTGTAGAAAAATTATATAATTTTTTTTTTTTTTAATAAAAAGGAGTGTATATAAATCTTTGGTAACAGTATGTTTAAGATGTTTGCAGAGGCTGAGTCTCAAATGAGATTCCTTCAAGACAATTAAGCAAGCATCAGCAATCCAATGAAATTACTTTTAAATTAAGATTTCTGATAAAAAAAATCATTTCTATGAATTTAGCATAATTAATTTGTTTATAGCTTGGGTTTAGGAAACAAATTCTGAACTGAATTCTTAAATTCAATGCCTGACTTCCTATAAGGGTTTTTTTATGACTCTTATGCAGATTCATATTAAGTATTCATATTATAGTCTCTGTTACACAGATTCATATTAAAACATCAGAGTTTTGGTGTTACAAGACAATTCTTAAACAACACAGTAGGATGACCTAGGATAAGAACAATGCAACTTAGTGCATCTCTGTCCCTGTCTTTTTCCAATATGCAAAATCCATTCAAGGCATTTCCCATCTATTCTGCACTACTGCTTTACTCTCATGCCTGTTACTCTCAACAGGCTGCAGTGACAATCTTAGGTTAGTTCAGTGAAGAGGGGCAGAAGAGAAATTGTACTAAAACTGGCTATTTAAAAATACCCCAAACAAATCATTAGCATCTCCAGAGCAATGGCTACTTCATTTTTCACTCCACCATTTTTTGAGTGCAGATTCTCCATTCCTTGCAAAAACACACAGACTGGTTGCAATGTCAAGAGCTCTTGTGAGAGAAAGAGAAGGCCCCATTTGATCATTGGTTTTGGCAGGTTAAGAAATAAATGAGCAAATAAGTTCCTACTTCATGATCAAAACTATTCCAGGGAGATTGATGGCCAAGCAGTGATTGCACTGGGAAAGATCAAAGGTAGATGCTTAGTTCACCTAAGGAGACTGAAGTGTCACAATACTCATGCACTTCAGGTGAGGATCTACTAGAAAACGTGCAGTTCAAAGTAAAAATCTCACTTCTCTCCTTAGGTTCTCACAGTATAATCACAGCACAAATGTGATCTTATGTTAAACATACTGCAGGCAACCGTACCTTCAAGAGTTTTTCTCTTTGCTTTGCTGCGTTCAGCTTTTCAGAGAGCTGCCTTAAAGACAAGTTGGAGGTTTCAACGTCTTCATGCATTGGAATGTAGGGGTGTACATTACCTTAAAAAAAAAAAAAAAAAGCAGCTAATTGAGTTGACTGACACTTCATTTTTCCCAAGACAGCTTCTAACTAAGCAGAATTAACAGAAGCTAGGCTTATATTGTTCTCTATTTACTTTGAGCAAGCTTTCATATCAAACAAGCAAGAGAAGTCCAATTCTGTGCTTACAGACAATGCAAGATTAAACCAGCAATAAAGAATGTACATACATGCCTGAAAATAAAAGCCAACCACTTTGCTAGTATTTATGAAAACCATGAGTGTTAGGCTAGTGTGAATAAATATTTAATGAGCATGGCAGATTAACACATGGTTACTTTGACTCTTTTCTCTTATTTGTGTAGTACAGTCAAATAGTGGAAAATCATCCATCAATGACTATTTGATTTATAAGAGAATAACCTGTTTGTAAAGCTTGGCTATCCAGTAAGATTAGCATCAGAAGACTTACGAAACACAAAAACATAACCATAGCACTCACATCTAGAATAACCTGAGCTAAACTTAGTAACAGAAAATTGTAGAATATGCAACCAATTTGGTTCTAATTCTAGTGAACAATTTGAACCCATATTTTCATAACTTTTATTGTCTTCAGTGTAAGCAGGTTCTACCTCTAAAGAAAATCTCACAATTTCTTGAAGAGGATGAAGAGAGACTTCAGAAGTGTTGCATTTTATAAATAGATTTTGAAACTGCACAATTGTGTTAACTCTCATGTTCACAGAAAAGTACGATGCTGCATTGAGAGATGTATATTGTAAAAACTGAAGCAACAAAGTCAGAACTCATCAATGCAACACAGCATAAAAAGAAATCATGTGCAAACTGGAGTACATACCTCTATTAGCATTCAGAGCAGCTAACTGTGATTTCAGCTTTGCAATAATGTTGTTTTGAAGCTCTATCTTTTCCTGCTGTTCACGTATTTGCTGCATGTAGTCTTCTGTCTGCAAATATAATTTAATTAGCATTAATCTTATTCTGTTTTGACTAGGGGTCTCCTACTTGGCATATAAAAAGCAGCTCTGATTTTTGAAGATAACTGTAATTGTGTGTAAGCCCAACTACAGTCACCTTTGATGAGTCCATATTTTTGAGACTGCACTTATTAGAAAAGTTATTATAGGAAATAAATCCTGATTTCAGTAACTGCTTCAACTGTGGTAGTTGTAAAGGATAGGGTAACTTTTAAGTCAGGATTCTTCACATAGCCACAGAATACATCAGGTGTAAAATTAGAATTTTAGTATTCTTCAGAATGCTGGTCAGTTAGTTTATCTATGGAAAGATGTAATTTTCTTCCCCCATATCTTCTAACAAATAAATTATATAAAAGTAGGCTTTCAAAAATAATTTTAAATGGAAAACAGTCTTGCTTATTCCATACAACAAATATTCTGTAAATAACTTTAACTGCCTATGAACAGAGTTTTGCCTGTTCCTTTGAATGTAGTAACTTGTTTTCCTAACATAGAAAATGGGGGGGTGGGGGGGGTGGGGGGGGAGAGAGCAAGAAAGCAGCTCATTCTTCATCTAGCTATACTCCATCTCATGCTATAAACAGGCCACACAGAGCCTAGTAAGACTGCTCACATTTCATCGAAGTATATAAATACTGTTAGACAGCCAGTTAATTGAACAAATAGGTGTCAGGAAGACACTAGTATTCAAAACCTATTATTTCATTAGCACATGCCTAATGTTGCAGTTATAGTAGTGCTAAAAATAAGCAAGAAAACTTGTGAAGTCCCAAGAAGGAAACTTACAGGAATTCACTGAATTTTCCTGAAATTAAGAATATGTCTATTACTGAACAGGTCATGACCCAGGACAAGACTTGGCATTATTTTCATGTCTATTCATAGTTTATCCATACTACTGTCTAATTCTCAAATCTCAGTCACATTTAAATTCCGCAGCCCCTTAGTGCCCAATGTGTTTGTCTGTAAAGCAGGAAGGAAAAAAAAATTATCTACAAGGAAATTGTATTTTAGAATGCCAGGTAGGAGCTGTGCTGTGAGATTTTATTAAAAAAAAAAAGAGAAAAAAAAGTGATCAAAGAGCAGTACACTCCAGCAGCTATAAGAGACCTCATGAAGCAGAAAAATCACTGAGAAGCAAATTGAAAATGTACAACAGCAATGTCTTGTCAACACTTCTGTACAGAGCACAGACATGACAGCTAAAACAGATAGAAGAGAAGATGCTTTTGACAGCCAGTGTGCACAAATTATTCCTTGAGTCAGATGGCAGCAACAAGTTACCAACTAGAAGATCTGCATGACAACCAACCATCCATCTGTATCAAACACCATCTGGCCGAGATGACTCTGGCTTCTGTGTGCTTGACATGGCTCCCAGCTCTAGAGACTGGCAAAACAAGTGGCCTATTGGT
The DNA here is from genome assembly GCA_002631895.1 of Agapornis roseicollis. Taxonomy (NCBI): domain Eukaryota; kingdom Metazoa; phylum Chordata; class Aves; order Psittaciformes; family Psittacidae; genus Agapornis; species Agapornis roseicollis. The sequence continues at coordinate 99,622 of NDXB01013281.1, read as the reverse complement.
AACTTAAGTAGTAAACTGTTAACAACAGAATTGTGGACAATCCAACAGTGTGTGAAGGCCACACAATGAACAGAGGAAGTTACTAGAGTAAAGCACTGTACAAGGGTCATTCAAAAACCAGGGCTTTGGATAAAAATCCTGAAAAAAACCCACAAAAAAAGCCCAACTAATTATAGAATCAATGCTTGAAAAAATACTTTTGTTCTTTTTTGAAGTTATGAAATCCATCTACTGAAAGTTTGATTAGGACAAAGATTTGAACTTGTAGTAATACTTTATGAAAATATTACTTTATGAAAGTATTACTTTCTTGATTTCTGAACCAGAGAAAATGCAGAGAAAGATCTTGCATGCATTTCACTTAACACTGATTATCTCATATACATCACCGGTTTTCTTCTGTAGACCTCAGAATGGCTTTCTGACATTGTACTTCCTGGGCAGAAGTGTCTTTCATGTACTGTTAGATGACCCAGGTGTATTAATTTGACTGGTTTTCCTTTAAATGATTAATAATTCATCACAAGAGACAGAGTTTAAAAGATTCCCAAACATTCTAAAATATGTTGCCTTTGATTAAGTTAGTTGCAATTTCAGCACAAAACATACTGGCATGCTGCTTGCACTTGTTAAGTACAGAAAATGCTACAGTTTTACACCAGCACTGCTCCAAGGGATTATGAATGGAGATAGACTGCACAGTGGACTGATATGATAATTGTTCTTCAGTGCCTCAGCTAGTTTATTTTGCCATGCAGGGGGATAGCAAGATTGTGCCCAAATATCAGAATAGTCTCTAGTAGACCTCATGCTCCCAATTTTACTACTGCTTCCATAACTTGATACTCAGTATGGCTCATATGCTCCTGAACAAAAGCCCAACCTACCAGTTCTATGAAAGTATCAGAAAGTCCTGTAGCATTAAAAACATCTGAGCCTTCCTGCAACAGAGGTTCCACTGCTGAGCAGAATACACATGATCAAATGAGTATGACGAAGTCCCAAAATGACAGCTTTGAATTATGCTGGCATACATGATGAGAAGTTCTAGAAGATTTCTGCCTGAAGTCATGTATTCCACAACAGACTAAGTAAAAATTTGAAAGGTCTCCTTAATGGTCAGAATGCCTCTAGAATCTTTCTACTACTTCATAGTTAAAGAATAACTGTTCAGATTATTATTTTTAAAAATAAATACCTATTATAATAATTTTAAGGTGAGTTTGCTGTAAATGTTTCAATACACAAACTCTGTTCTAATAGCTTGCACAGTGCTTAACCTATTAGAGTCTTTGACATTCACATCAAGTAAACTAATAGTTCAGATGGCATATCTTCCCATTAACATAAAAATGATTTAATATAAGCTATCTACATTAATATTTTTTAAAGTAATTTTTTATTAAAACAAATGAAAATTCAAAAAATACTTCATTAAAGTTAGGTAAAGTTACATACATAATTGCTGTTCATATTAGACTTCATTAATCCTCCAAAACAGACAACACTTTTCTTACCTTTAAAACAAGCAAAAAAAAAAATCCCCAAAACATAAATTAAACAAATTAAACGTCAAAAACCTGAAACTCACCTACTACATTCGCAGCCTCAGGAGTTACCCTGCAGTGTACTGGCCTGCTTTCAGAACAGCAATTTCCAGATGCACTTGTTGCCAGGCTTCATAAGCTTTATTAAGTTGCTCTCCGATTTTGTCCACAATTCCCAATGTTGTTTCATCACTGAAAAGGTGGTCAAGTTCATAGACCTGAAAAGTAATCAGAAAGAAAAATAATGCTAAAACCCAGAAATTTGTAACTAAACCCATATATAATATGACTTGTATTAATATCAAATTCAAGTAGTATATGCAGTATGTTTGAGCATTAACTCATGTAATAGTTTGAACTGCAGCTCTGCTCACCTCAAAAATTTCACTTTTAGTCCATGTATAGGTTTAACCAAAAGCTAAATAAAAGCAGATTAATTTTGTAGATACAGAATGTGTAAATGTGTGTGTGACTACAGTGTTTGAGGGCTGAGACATAGAACTGATGTAGATCACCTATTACCTGATTTTATGACATTTCCAACAGTTTCATGCTTACTCATTTGTGAAAAAATGGCACTAAACCCCTCCCCCAAACTCAGCTTTTGGCATTCAATCATAAAAAGATAAAAGCTCAATAACATTACATCACATGGACCTAAACTATTCTATGCCATATTAGAAAATGGTAACACAAGCAACACTACAAGGTGAATGAAGACATCTTTTATCTAAAAATTTGTAGTACAAACCAGTAAGAATTAGCAAGACTTCAGACCTTTTCACACAATACTATCCACTTTTTACATTTTATGAACAATTTCAGTAACAATTCCTGAAGGTACAGCTCATGAACTTTGACACATAAGACTACAACACTGTTAAATGTCACAGACTTCAAGTCACAGTGAATTTTGCAAACACAGGTCCTTTGCTTCCATAGTAATGTTACATGAATGTTAAGATCAAAATTTATCATACGTACAGGAGAGGACAGGTTAAGTGAAGTCTCAAAAAACCCCAAACCCTAAATCCCCAAGGTTAAGGAAAAAAAGAATCTAAAAAAAAACCCAAAACAAACAAAGAAACAAAAAACCACAATAAACCCCCAAGCAATTCACATCAACTCCTCTGATATTTAAAGATGGTTATCTCACAATACACAAGTATGGACAGTGACTATCATCTCTCACTATCCTGTGGGATTATTCATAAACCACAAATACTGTTAAGGAAAGTGGTGCACTCAGAAAAGGAGAAGCCAAGCAAGAAGGGATGAAGATAACTTGTTTTGGACCCTGATCAAAATTTTAAGGATTGCAGTTTGAAGCTTCTTTTCATGCTTCCTTGCTCTTGAACATCTTCCATAACGTAATGCCTGAATATAGAAATGTGGTTTGACTTTGCTAAAGGTGCAACAGACTGCTGTATGGATGTTGCACCATTTTGTCCTGCAAACTTCACTCTAATGATGTGTGCGTATTGCAAAAGCAATTACATCTCACCTCCAGTATGGCTGTACTTTAACAGTGGCAAAGTGAATTCTTAAACAGCTTGGAATTGTCTAGGGATCTTGTGATGTAACAAATATTACTGAAATGCAAGTTTATAAGTTTTGTGTAAAATGCCCATGTTGTTTCATATGAAAGGTTGCTTTTCTTTTTTTTTTTTCTCTGAACATCAGTAGTTTATAATCTCAGGCCTGTGCAGAGTGTCTCAAAGCATCATTAGTAAAGCTTCATCCACCCCTTTTTTCCCCACAAAGAGCATCCCTGCACTAACTGGAATATTCATTCTAATACCTGAGGCACATCTTCAAATACATGGGTTGGCTTTTTTTTCAGTTTCAAATAAAGGACTGTTTTATGTAGTTCAATAAATATATTAGATATTATAGATATATAGATATTACACATGACTGCAGGGCAGGTACTAAAAGCAGAAACGTACTATTATGGCTGAAAGTGACTGAAAATGTGCTCTTACAGTCTTTAAAAACCTGCTGAGTTTGCACTGATTTTGATTCTGTAATTTACTGGAATTCTCCAGAGGCACTTGTAACTAGTAAAAGGCGGTGTCCTGTATGTATAAAAGGTAACTTGAAAAAATTATTGCAATGGAATTTAAAAGACTCTGTTCAGCTTCTAGCATGGGGAACAGGGTTCAGCTCCATATGACTCATAGAAAATGAAGGCATCTTCATTCATGCAAGTTCAAATCTCAATTTGAAAAACAGTATTTAAAATCTATACTTCTGGCCTTTTACTTACGGACTGATTAAGACTGAGAGTATTAACAGAGTTCTGCTCTTATCTGGCCTGCTGGCACCTGGGTAATTGATCCAACAGGCAGAATTGTACCACTGCACCTTATTTTCTACTTTGTTAGGGAAAATAAAGAGAATGGTAGCTCCCAGAAATCCAGACTCCATGCAGTGGAAAAGGGGCAGTAAAAGTCATTACTAGCCACACTTTTAGATGGAATTGTTACTGGGAGTATTGGTCCTGTATTTCCTCATAACCTAGACATTCATTTCTACTTCCACCTCACCCTCCCCTTTGTTCCAGCACAAGCAGCTTTACTGCAAACCATATCAGCAAACTAATCCAATTTAAAACTAAATGCTAGAAGTATTTTTGCTGTTAGTTGTAATGCAGACCAGTTCCACAGACCACTTCAAAAGGCATGGTAACATGAAGAAGAAGCATAGGAGCAAAAATGTCAGCAAAAAGTGAACACATGTTAAAAACAAACAAAAAAAAAGCTGTGTTTAATGGCCACACTGGCTTCAAAACTGTAACATGAAGTCACAGTTATATAACAATGATGCAAGTCTGCCTTGCCACAGTGAGGGATACTCCTGCCTTACCTCATCTCTGGCCATGTGTTTTTGCCACTTACTTGTACTGGTATTAGTATTCCTGTGCTATACAGTTGAGTATGCCAAAGTAGCTTCCTTAGAAAAGCAGCAAAATTACCCCTAAAAAAAATCCAATCCCATAAGTAAAACTGGATCTTGCGCACTGCGCAGCTGCTGGAGCACTACTATCAACACAAGCAGGCAGTGTGAACATGAGACTAACCATGGGCAGGACAGCAGTAGTCTAGATTTAGACTGGATTAAACCACTCTGTAGTCACACCATGAACTGCCTGCTGCTGGAATAAATAACTGCTTCTTATGCTATCTCACATCCAGAACTCCTTGCAGTTAGAAAAACTGGCTCCTTTTCCTGCTTTTCCTTCACAGGCATCAATATTTATCAGGGAATTTGCCAACTGTTCCTTGTCATTTACCCTTCTCCCTACATCCATCAAAACCAACAACCCTAAAATAAAACAACCCCCAAAACAAATACCCCCACTATTTTAATGAGGCTTAGTTATGCTGTATCCATAAAGCAGCTGGAACTTATTCAGGCCAAAGTTAACAACTCTGATCTTCAGATACTGACATTCTAGATACTCATTAAATCCTAAAGACTTTCACAATTTAACAGCAATACGTAGTCAGAACAGATGCAGCAATAAAAAAATGTTGCATTTATTGTAACAGGGACAGAATTAGAGAGAGATTAGCTCCAGAGTTTGATGGGGGGCAAATGTGAGTACCTGTGAATGTTGAGTTGCCAGAGCTATGGCAATAAGAACTAGAATTTCATCTCTGAGTGAATACTTTAAAGCAACTGGTTATAATGAACGTTGTAAGACAAACTTTTAAGTAAACAAATCCAATGAAACCTGCAGATGCTCTTGAAATGCTTGCTTCAAATGAGAAACATTTTGCTGACATAGGTGGAAAAAACCCCAACAAATGGTAATATGAATTTTCTGTGAGTCAAATGCCAAAAGAGCCCCAACGCAAAGATTAGCAACATACTGCTGCACACATCCTGAAATCCCAGCTCCACAGATCACCGAAAAGGCACATTCTGAGTTTCCACAGTGCCTCAAAAAACACCTTAAATTCTGAAGAAAGTTTTAGCTAACCATGTGTATATACACATTCATTCATAATACACATGCCTACCTCTCATAGGTTCACATGAGAACACAAATGTCATCCAGAAGCAAGCACTTCTCTACATATTTCTGCTTTCAAAACAGCTTCTTCGATGGAAATATTTTGTAAGTTACACTGTCATCATCTCGGGAACTGGAAACCTGTTGAGGTAATCATTTGTGAGAGACTGAGAGCTCACTGCACTTCGGTATTTGGTGTTCCGGTTTTATTGTGAGCTAGTGCTACGCTGTTTCTCTCACCTTTCTGCTCCTTTCTTGTGCAGGAAACGTTATTCTTGTGCAGGAGACATTACTCTTGCAGAAGAAACACCCCTGAGTTATTTGAACTGGNCGTTTTTTGGCGTCCGGTTTTTTTTTTTTTTTTTTTTTTTTTTTGTTTTGTTTTTGTTTTTGTAATGGACGAGTTTCCCGCTTTGCTCGACTTCGGGAAGAGCCGGAAACCCCTAAAGCCGGCACAGGCCCCTAATGCCGCACCAGAGTTACGGCTCAGAGGGAGGGTAGCCTCTACACCCGGGGAAGCAGCCGGTGATCGCAGCGGCGCTGGCGTTACCCCCCGCTCCGAAGCTGCCATCCCTGCACGCAACACACCGCTTCCTGCTCCGCCGCCTGCCGCCAATCGCCCCCGCTGCCCACCCGTAGCGGCGCTGGGAGGGTCCTATTCCTACCCCGGCCCTCCCGCGGGCACCGACAGCACCTATACGCGCAAACTACGCGGTTCCTGCCCCGCTCCCGAAGCCGGGCAGAACGGCGCCAAAGGGGAAATCAGCGTCGGGAGCGGGCGGGGAATCCGCTGCCAGCGCCACGGCCCGCACATCTCCGCCACTCCAGCGGGACGGAGAAGAGCAGTTTAAAAGGGGATCAGACTCACAAGCGCCTCACGAAGCCCTCGGCCTCCTGCTCCTGCCTGAGCACCCTAACCCAGGAACCAGAACCGACTTCCTGTTATGCAGCTCCCCGCCCTGTGACGGGGACACAGAGCTGCCCTCGCCGCCGGTCAGGTCAGGTCGGGTCAGGGCAGCTACAGGGGGAGCGGCAGCGCAGGGCTGCCCTATCAGGCCCTGCCGAGCCCGGCCGGACGTTCCCCGCCGCCGAGGCAGCACAACGCTAGCCTCTCCTGCTCCGCGCAAGGATGAGCATCTCTCGGCTGCCTTCCATCTGTCCTGCAGTGCCTTTTCTGCGTGGCTTCAGCCGGGCACCCCCCTCAGGCAGGGGCTGTACTGCTCCTGATTTCTACAGATCCTTTCCTATTCCAGGCTTTCCCTGATTCAGTGTGATTTGTAAATAACAGTGTTTGCGTTTGTAACATAAATACGCTTTTCATGCCCAGAGTACTTTCTGATTAAAGGGTCTTTTGTAGGTTACTAAGGTGGCATTTCTCCCTTCCCTGCATTTAATTCGTGTAGGCAATGGATTTTATATCTAAGAATATAATGGAAAGACAGAGTTTTAATTTCTCTCCTGCTACAAGCCCTTCTCTCTCTTTAGGTCACATGTGTGAGTACAACGTTTTTCCTGAAGGTGTATAGGAAGGTGGGAGTTGGTGGAAGAAAATGAGGCATTTCTTACATACTTGCACAGGGCAGAGGCACAGAGCTAGTGGCAGAGAAGCATTACAGATTTTGAATTGGCCTCGGCCATCTCTGAACCCTGGTGAACATACCCACGCAGCCAGGCTGTGGTGTTCCTTCTGCTAGAGCAGAACTTTCCCTGTTGCACACTTACAGATCAGAACCTGCATTTCAACCTTACCTACCCTGGGTGTGTGCCCTTGGAAGCCCATGGACTGAGCCTGAACATAGCCACAGGAAGGCCAGGCATTGTCCTCTGTACTCTTTTGAAAGTTATTTCTATTATAATTTACCTTTCCTGCTAAGTCTTTAACAACTTTTTTGGTCTGTTTTGGTCTCTACTAAGACTAAAGAGACTTACAGGCAGATAGTTTGATGGGCCAATAAATATACTTCCTGGTTAGCCACTGTCAAGAGCTTCAGGTGAGGTTTTAATGAACTGTTAAGGTTTGGAGTGGGTTTACTGTATCACCATGTCTACAACAAAGGAGGGATTCAATTTCCTCTTTCAGAGACAGATTGAGACATTCAGGTTTCATTCAATCAGTTTTTAGTGTTTTGTTTTTGTTTAGTGTGTTTGTTTGTTTTAAGGCAAAAAGAAGCTGTTGTGTCTTCTTTTTTGATTTCTACATTTTAAATTTTTATTCAATCCTGCCAAGAAGTTCTGTGCTTAAAATGGGAATGGCTATCTCAGTAATTGAAATAAAACCTGCAATTCTTAAATTCAGATCAATGCATGTAAATATAATTTAACTGTGCATTTAAAAAGGGATAATATACAGAAAAATACAAGTAGGTATTATCTGCTGATAAACATTTATCAACTAAGATTATGGCTACCTGAATTTGAGTAGAGCCATAACACATATGCCAACTCCAAAACACTATCATTGCATGCTAATTGTTACAAGAAACAAAAGTTTGTTTATTCTAGAAATGTAGTTAACGTAAATTTGCAGTGAAAGTCTCAAACCTGACAAAGCAAAACTGACAACAGTATATAAACATGACTTTTCAAATCACGTGCATTATTCTCTTAGTACTTTATCAGTAATATTCCTTCACAATAAAGCACAAGAGAATCTGGCCATTCCTCTATCTTCAATATTTGGTGCATTTTTATTTACATTTCCTTCCCAAATACAGAAAGAGGTATAAGCTTTACAGTAACCCACCCTGACATTCTTAAAGACTTCCAACCCTTTGAATAAATTGTTACATAGAAGAAAAGAAAAACATCTGTGAAAATAAAACAAATCTTGTATTGTGTAGCTAACCTGATCTCTAAACTTTTAGAGTGATTTCTGCTTTACAATCAGGTTTTTTTTTTTTTGTCCTTTTCTTCCTCATTTTGCTTTCTTTTTCTTTATGTTTTTCTGCTCTCTCCTTTTCAGCTTTCTTTCGCTACAGCTATTCCAGTAATGACTTTCTGTCTCACATCAATATTTCACGTTTTTATGTCATTGTTAAGGGAGAATTGCTTTCCTGTATGTAGTCTTCACAAGATAACTGGGAAGAACAAGTATATGTCAGCATAGTTAAAAATTATTTATAGTTAGGAATCTAGTAATCTTAAAAACATCTGCAAACTACTTATCTCGAGTTTGGGAGTGGTGGTGAAGACGTACATTATTTTATTTCACTTTATCTTCAGACTATGAGAGAGTCTTATTTTGACTAATTACAATTAGAAACTTTTTTTTTTTTTTTGGGGGGGAGGGAGGATTGGGAAAAGTAACGAGTTGGTACTTTTATGGAGTGAAAATGTGAAAGTTTGCTCTTAGTGGGTCAAACAGTTATTAAATACCTCACATCACCTGTACACAGTTTACTGATTGATTTTACTCCTGAAATGGCATTTTAACAGGAATTTTACCTAGTCTTTATTAATGTGCTATCAGTGTGCTGATTGCTCTTAAGGTAGGCTTGAACTTAGCTGTTCCCAGAAGGCTGCGTTTCAGTAAAGGTTTGAATCTGATCCCTGTCTACAATTTTAAGCATATAGATACAAATTAGCTTCTACAAGCTGTCAGAAAGAGGTTAAAATGTTTCTTTTAACTTCTTAATGTCGCCATTCGTTCAGACACTAGGTGGCTCACGTCAGATGTTTAAACCTTTTCCATAACTTTTAAACTGTGGTCCCAAGGAAAAATTTGGCAGAGTGTTGGATCCTGAAAGAGTCTGTACTACTTTATGGCATTTGTAAGATATGCCATAAAGTGTCTCTGTTCTTTCAATAGCTTGTTGTTGCTGTTGGTTCAATGACATAAAATGTGTATTTTGCTCTTGAAATGCCTTTCCTGGTCAGAAAAGGAGAATTGTGTATTAATTTAGACCAAATGTCACTGTCCCGTAGTAAGAGGGAAGGTGAAGCTGTGAGGCTGAATCTTTTTCCTTTTTCTCCAACAGCAAGAATAGTTAGTTGATGAGTCTGTGAAAACCTTAGTACATACAGTGCAAATCAGGCATGTATTTTGCCTGTTGTTTGTAATAACAGACAAAACCTGGGTTCCAGAAGCTAACTAAAGAATGCGAAATCAAAATGCACATGTACAGATTTATTGCATTATAAGCAACATAAAGTAGTGTTAGTAGAATTACAAAGTTTTTAGCTCATCTTGTAATTTTTATATATCTGAATCTAATTTGCTCTTTCCAAAATGTAGAAACCAAAGGTTTGGATTTCCTTTCTTCATCTCTTTACTAACAGTATAGGCAATTTTTATGTTGCCTGGGAAGAGTGTCAACAGTATTATGAAATGCGGTTCTGTACTTGAGTACAGCTTATGACTAATATTAGCTGGGAACTTCCACTGAGAAATACCCAACTGAGTAACTTCCTTAAATGCAACTGCAAGCAGACAATCATTCTCTGAAGCAGAGACTTTAGCAGAAACAGCCTGCAAACTGGCTTTAGATCCAGTGCAGCATTCCTTATTTTTGTAAGTGATACCAGGATTTCTGGAGGCTTATTACCCTGGGAAAGGGTTACCCTGCATGAAAAGGGATTAGTGCATAAAAAAGCAACCCTGTATGCTTGGAAACATAGCAACTATTGTACTAAATATAATATATACTTCTTAACATGTGAAGAAAAAGCCTGTGTTGGTAATGACACCAACAGAAAGCAGCAACAGCTTTGCAGAACTAATGCTATTCTTCTATATAGAACATAATCTGTGTTACATATAGAGAGAGTGCTACAAGATGGAGGGTGAAATACATCTTGGAGAAGAATAGTCAACCCACTGATTCTTAGCTAAGCTCCAAAGGAAATTAACTGTGCAGACTCCTGAGCTCTGTTTAAGTTTTATTCTTATTGTGTATTTTCCCCTTTTCTCCCAAACCACTCTGTAGTGAAACCGAGTTTCTCTAGAAAAATGTAGGGAAAACACTTACCTTGGAAATTCATTTTCTCTAACATCGGTGCCTTTTTTTGCCATAGAGACAAATGCTCAGGAGATTTTACACTAAGCATTGATTCGTTAGACCTGTCAGTGTGAAAAAGTGAGATATTTTGATATCAAGTACGTTACACAGGCCTTCTCCTTCTGTTCCTTGCTAAATTCAGTAAATCTTGGTAGGTGATTTAGATAGAACTATATTATATTCAGTATCTAATTTAAGAAAACATGATTGATATAAGGAACCTTTACAGTATTTGTTGAATGTTGTTTGGTTTCAAGCCTTTATTCAGGCTGCTAGTGTGGAGTAAGAGTGGATAAAGGCAAAAAGGAGATGTATTTGAAATAACACATTTAATTTCTAGGATCTTCTGACCTCTTTTCCTCTTCTGCAAAAAGGGAGCTCTGTGGTGCAGGATTATCACAGATGCAATGGTATTATTTTTGTTTCTGTAGTCTCTTAAAATTCCAAAGTTTGGGGAAAAGGAAGATACATGTTGATGCAAAGTCATGAAGTTAATAGACCTGCACCAATATACCTATGGAACCTCTTGTCAAAACTGCTTTGGATGTGAACGTTTGGGATGTGTTCAAGGAGAGACTGGACATATTAATAATTGAGAGATTCACTGTGGGAAACTAAGGAGATAGGCAGCATCAATCTCAGGAAGTTCTTTGACCTGAAAATAGCTGGCAGCTGGAAGAAGATTCTGAGGAAGTATTACATATGCTTGCCCTGTACTTATTCTTCCCAGGGCATTGATTTCTAGCCACTGCTGAAGAGAAGATGGGTCAGAACAAATGTGGCATATGCTCTTATGTTAATGACTTCATACTGATAAAAATGTGTAGGAATTCCTCTACATTAAACAATGTCCTGTAAAAGACAGGATACTGTAGAAGGATAGGGAACATTACTAGTGCAGAAGCTCCAAGAGATCTTGGACCATCCATTCCGAATTATTTCTTATTTTTTTAGACTATTAATTTGAAATATAAAACTTTTGAGCAGTTTTATTAAAGATAATGAGTGAATTTTATCTGGTTTCTGAAAAGGCACTGTTCAACTATATTTACCATTAAATTGTGATGATCTGAAGATCAGCTGCATGATATCATGGCTCTCATTGTTAGAAATCCATCTAACTGCACACAAAGTTTAACAGAAGATATGTCTGTGTAAATACACAGCAAGGCAATCTTCTTCATTAGTGGATTGTAAACAGCTCTCGAGAAAAAGGCCTCACAAAGAGTAATAGTTAGAGATTGGTGTTGGTGACAGCATCTAACCATTTAATGCTGTTCATTTACTGCAGAAGTTTTGAACTGGGTCTCCATATACACCAGTAAATTGCTCTAGAGCTTGTTGCTCTAGTTAAAACCTGTACAAGGAAATAAACTTGCCATGCTTCCTCCTAAAGTAAAATTTATAGGGAAAGCTAGTAAAATGCTTTGATTCTATTTCACTTTTTAAGGAAAACAAAACTTCCCTTTAATTATTTTTACAAGATGATAAAGCAACTGAAAATTTATCTGTAAATTCCTCAACACATGGAGTTGATGTATTTCCTTTCAACATTTTTTGGTTATATGTTATAGTAGAATTTGAAAAGATATAGCTCTGTTTCCCTACACAGTGAAAAAAATACTTTGGAATTATTCAACCCTGCAGTCTTGTTGCTATAGTTGTTTCAGCTCTTTGTGTTGATTTTTAAGTTGTTTTATAAGTGAAAAGATACCTTTGTGGCTTCAACAGGGTGCTTTTCTTGATTCTTACTCATGGTCATCCTGTGAGAGTTTGGTGGGTCTAAGGCTTGACTAATTAGGCTAAGACAAAATAAGATGCTCAGATGAGTATTTCTGTAAATTTTACCATGTACAATTGCAGTTACTTTTTGTTGAGTCAGGCTACTCAAGTTTTAGCTAAAATTTCTTGATATCTACATGTACCAAAGATAAATCAGCAGCTGTACAGAAAATCTTTTCCACCTTTAAGCAAATAAAGCTTGAAGCTATGTGTTGTATAGAGGCTTACTGAGGATTGACACTGCCTGGTTGAGTACAGCATCATTGCCTAAGAGGACTAAATGACAAACAAAAATTCCGGGCATCTTCTTGCAAGTGGTATTTATTCTTACCATGCTGTAAACAGGAATGTGTGTACTAAAAATAAAAGACAAAAAAAGAAGAAGAAAAAAAAAGGATAATTCATTGTGTGCTCTCAGTTCTAATACAGAAAGTACATCACTGGTAATAGCTCTGACTTTCTGAAAGAGTTGTCACACTTCAAGATTTATTCCTGGTAAAGCAGGGAGAGAAACACATGATCAATGGATTTGGGCCTTTTTGCATAATTAGTGGCAAAACGTGTGCGTGCATGCACACACACACACACACTAACTTACTTTGTCTGGCACAGCTTCAGTCATCTTTTTCACCAGCTGCTAAGTCATTTTCAAATCTGTAGCTGCTTCCTCTGAGTGAAAACACACCTGCTCTTCTAGCATTGTATCCATTTATTGTTGGCTTCCTGGAAGCAAAAGATGTAAGAGAATTTTGGCTTGTATTAGAGATCTGAATAAGCATGGGATAACTCCAAACTGCCATACTCCTGTAGTGCTATTATAGGTTACTTTGTCTGTATTAATTACCATTTCCCTTCAGTAGATACACATTGAAGGCCTAGAAAACAATGTTATAAGCGTCATTTTTCTCACATTATTTTCTGTCTATACCGTTTAGAAATACTCTTATTTGACTAGGTTTTGACCATTGCTATACTGTTAGCATACACCTGCTACTGCTCTTATATAGCACTGCAAACAGTGTATTGTGTTGAATCCAATGGTAGAATTCTACACACAAAAACTGCAACATATTCCCTGCAACAGTGAATAACAACTGCATTTCAGATTGCAAAAGGGAGATTAGGCAAGAACATTAAAAAGGCAGCTCTTCATATGGGTAATAAACCCAGGAAAGATAAAGTGCTAGATGTCATGTTAGTTGGGAATAAGAAAACGAAGTACCAAAAGCCCTCCTTCCCTAGTGCTTGGCTTTACCTTCCCATCCATACTCTGAGGTACAGGCAAATTGATAGCTGTCTCTAAATCTCTCTTTTAGACTATTTGATCTGCACTATGGCCTGGACCTTTTCATACATGACCTTGAACTTCTTCAAAATCTTCAGAGGCAATGGGCTGATAAAGTATTTTTCTAACAGTCCAACCCCTGACAGATTTGTGTCTTCTAACCTATATATTCCTACTTTGTTGGACAGACAGTAGAGTAGCTACAGACAAGAATCACAAACAGAATTTAGGATCATGGTACCAGTGTGCCATATTTATAGCCTCTGGTATGTAAATTCTTTTATGTATATATAAATATACATAAATTCTTTCCTACAGAGAGTATTTAGCTTGCTGAAAAGCTTTAAGTAGAGATGCTGCCTCTGGGTAATACTCTGTAGTCCTAAATCCTTTCTAGTTGTGTCTCTTGGAGATGAAAATTCAAGTTTGCATGGACTATTTAGGGCAGAAGACATAGATTATAATTCTCCAGTCTCAGAGCCATAACAAACCTTGGGTTCTAGCCTCCATTCTAACAATGTTTGTATGTTTTATGGCACAGTAAGTAGTAGGTCATTCCCACGTTGCTGCTTTTGACAATCACCTTTACTGACTGATTTTCTATTTTACTGATGCCTAGAACCAGCCCTCTGAAGATACCATCCTTGCCAAAGGCAGCATCAGCTTTACCTAAACCATTTCTAACATATGTTTGCCTGTTTTGAAGATCTATATTGGTGATAAAGATTTCACAGCCTCCCAAGGGACCTTCTGTTCTTTCTTACAGATTTTTTTTCTAAATCTCTAATTATTCTTCAGTTGAACCACATTTTCCACAAGGTACAATGAACAAACTGGACAATATGCTCCAGCTGAGATTTTCCACCATAGTTTTCAAGAAATACATGCTGCCTGTTTTATACCCTTAAAACAGGACAAAAACTTAGGCTTTTAGACAAACTTGTTCAATTATTTGCTCCAGCGTTTTTCTCAGAATGGAAGTAAAGCAGAACAGTATGTAATTCCTTAGTTTCTTCTCTTCTTTCCTCTTAAGATAAACATGATGTCTGTTCTTTTTCATTCTTTTAGAAGTTCTCCACAAGTTCTCGAAGATCATTCCTAAGGGCTCCACAATGTCTTTATTCTGTTCTTGAAGTTTTCTGAGAGGAATTTCTTCAAGCCCAGCTCATTTGAAAATGTTTTATGCAAGATATAATTCTAGCCTGTATTCTCTCCTTTTGTCACTGATACCAATTATTTTAGCCAACTGCCTGAGATTGACCCTTCTAGTGAAGAAAACTGAAAAAGGTATCAGCCTTTTCAGCATCATCTAATAGTTTCTCTCCACTGACTAGCAGAGCTCTTCCCTTTGTGTTTGTCTCGTGACAGATGTATTACCAGAATACATTTTTATTCTGCCTTACTCTTTATCCCATTTTGTGCCTTGCCTTTTCTGATTTTGCATCTTTTTTACATTGTTGTATTATTCTTTTACACTCTTCAGGAATTTAACTTAGAGCATAAAAAGTAGAACCTTTAATGAGCTTAAGGTAGTTAAAAAAAAATCTCACTGTTGTTTAGCATGTTGGGATTTTTTTAAAGCACATTTCTTATTTTGTCCGAAGCACTGGGGTGGTTTGAGTTATCTCCTCTTTTTCTAAAGGAGATGGAAAATCTCCTGAAACACACACACCACCCCCCCCCCCCCCCCCCCCCCCACCC
>NDXB01013281.1:66928-80845 GCA_002631895.1 Agapornis roseicollis | reverse complement strand
CCCCCCCCCCCCCCCAACAAACAGCTTGCATAAGATTGATTGAACTGCTTCTGAGAAAACAAGAACTGACTTGAACTTTTTTTCTGATTGAAAAATATGGCATTTACCGGAAGCTTATCCAGCTCTTCTGGGATTTCTCCCATCTGTGCTGCAGGTACTATTTCCCTATTACTTTTAACTTTTCTGTTGCTAATGCTTGAAGATGGGCATGCATACGTTGCTAGTAAGCATGTCTCACTAGCAGCTACATAAATAATACAAACAATAAAAATAGGTTACTGGAAAATAACTAGTATTTAAAAGATTTGAGATGCTGTGAAATACAAAAGGTGTTTTGGGAAATTATTAAAAATGCTGTCCTCTCATGACCTTCATTTTCCTATTTTTTATACGTGTGTTTCATAGAACAGCATGATTCATTAAATGCATAGTTTGGCATTTGGGTTCACCTTATGTTTTTGAATATCAAAACGACACAGATTCCACCTCAGCAGTTTTTTCTTACAATGTACTTTGAAGAGAACCTTACAGATGGTGCTTCTTGATTGCTCACAAATTCAGGTTTGTAGTATTCCAAATAATTCTCTGAAGTTATATAATGGATGATTTCAAGATTTTGTGTCTGGTCATTGAGGTGATGGTGAACTCCCAGATGCATCACAGAGTTGTTTAATCATAAGGAATAACATGAAGTCCTGTAAGTTCTATTTGTGGAATCCATTCTCAAATTAATCAGATTTTGCAATATTATAGTCTTGTAACTGGGATTATCCTTTATCTATTAATAAATTTACAGATCATACCTACCCATTTACAATCCTATAACTTTGGCAATTCAAGCACAAAAAAGAAAGTGTATTGGAGCTGTGAGCATGGACACACTATCAAGGACTATTGAAACATTGTTTGGACATCCAAGGATGCAATTAGGAAGACCAGAGCTGAGCTATAGCTGAAAATGAAAGGGATGTGAACAAGAAAAAAAAAGAAAGCCAAGCAAACTTGTGTGGGTACACTAGCAGCAGAAGGAAGACATGGGAAAACATTGCCCTTTGATGAACAGGGCAAGAAATCTAATAATAAGGATGAAGTATGACATCACTGCTGTCTTTGTTTCTGTTGTTATTGCAAGGTTTGCTGTCAGGCCTCACATGTCCCTGTTCCTAGCAGTAAAGTTTGAGGAAGAAAATTTCTGTCCACAATAGACAATTAAATCAGAATCAGGCTGAGAAAACGTTGCATACATAAGTCCATGGGACAGATGGGATTTATCTGGTGGTGCTAAAATGGTTGGGTTTTTTAGTGTAAGGCCTCTCAAAAAATCTTTTGTAAAAGTTGTGATGATTAGGGAAAGTTTCTGATGACTAGCAAAAAGACTAATATTATGCCCATTTTTTGAAAGGCAAGGAGGAGGGTCTGGTGAACTACAGACCCACATTTCTGCCAAAGGTATAGGAACAAGATATTTATAACCATGTAATTTCTAAAGAGACAGGATGATCTAAGCCATATATATTAATAATTCTTTATTAGTGCATTTGAATAAGTAGGTTTGGGCTCTTGATCTTCTTTCTATCATACTTCTTCTGCAAAAATATCTTTGAAAATGTCTCCACACAACAGCTGACTTCCACACTGAGTCTTTTCCACACAATATTGATGGTCAGGTGTCCTGAGTTCAGCAGTAGCAGTTACTTTTCTCCTTAGTTGCTCGGGCAGTGCTGTGTTTTTGACTTTCAGCCTGGGAACAGTGCTGATAACACCAATGTTTTTAGTTGCTGCTCAGTAATGTTTACTCCGACCAAGGTCTTTCTGAGCCTCATGCTCTGCCAGGCAGGAGGGGAAGCCAGGAGGAAGCGGAGACAGGATACCTGACCCAAACTGACCAAAGGGTATTCCATACCATAGCACATCATGCCCACCATATAAACTGGAGGCTAGACCTGGAAGGGTTAGATCACTGACTGGGTCGGGCTGGGTATTGGTCAGCGGGTGGTGAGCAGTTGTATATTCTCTTCCCTTGTTATTTCCCTTATCATTATTATTATTGGTGGTAGCAGCAGTGGTTTGTGTTATACCTTAGTTACTGGGCTGTTCTTATCTCAACCTGTGGGAGTTGCATTCTTTCAATTCTCCTCCCCATCCCTCCAGGAGTTGGGGGAGGAAGGAGGAGGGGAGTGAACGAGCAGCTGTGTGGTTCTGGGTTGCCAGCTGGGCTTAAACCATGGCACCAAGGACTCCAAACTGGTTACTAGGTGGGCATCAGCATGGATATAATTTGTTCTTGGAGCTACAGACTTAATTCCTGTCATTGTTCAGTAAATAATTTGCCCAGCATTCTATTCACTATTTGTCATTGACTTTTTTGCCCTTTCAAAAAGAAATGGTTTTTAACAAGTTCTTCTGTCATCACTATCATCTGACCTGCACCTTTGGTACTACCACAGAAACCTTCAGGCAGATGGCTTTCTGATTTGCTCAAGTGTTTTTCCCCTGTACCAGTGAAGCTTACTCAAAAGACTCCTCATCAAAATAGTGCTGTAAATAATTGTCCAAGCTAGAAAGACTGACTACACAAGATAGGTGATAATGGTGGTATGGAATTTATTGTATGATAAGTTTGCCTGCTATACTCAATCTCTTTTGCAAGGTCTATTACTGACTAATTCAGCTGCTTTTGAAAACATTTCCTTCACACTCATGCCACAGATTCATCTGTTAAATATGAATTATTTTGTAGAGAAAATTCTACATGTCAATTTATAATTTCTCTTCAATACAGCAATTAATCATATAATTTTTATTAAGATAACTTTCTTGTTATTTGCAAATACCTTTCCATGCACATTACAATACAGGCTCTTGCTGATAATTCATTACATAGCTTTGTGTACTGCTCTTATTTCTGCTACTTTTGAAGCCTAAAGTTACTTCTGTTACTTAGAAGCCATGGAGATTCTGACATTAATTTAATTACTAAAAAGGTCTAGTTCTATGAAGTGCTTGATCCTGTGATCTTTCCCAGATGAGTAATTTTTATTTATATGGTTAAGCTACATGTAAGGAAAGGGTGCTACCTTTACAAAGTTGTGAGCAGTACACGTATATTTCTTTTAAAAGAGAAAAACACATGGATCACAAAACATATAGTATTGTTTCCTCTTCTGTCATTTGGTAGATTGTGCTTAGGATGTTAAAACTTTATGTATGACTTCTGTTTCAGCTTCAATTAATTAGAGATTTTTAGGGCCACTGTATTAGAATAGTCATAAAGGATGCTTTGCATCTACATTTGCATGTTCTAATTCAGGGAACTCTGATGTATCAGTATGTCAGAGACTGAGTATCATCTTTCTTATTTGAAGTTATACTTTTTCCATGAATTTGACTTTGCTGATGCTTATGTCCAGCTGCAGCAATATTCATTTTTCAGATGAAAAAGTATTACTAGAAAAGTATTGCTGAGATTTTAGTTATAATTCTATGTTATAACTGGAAACAGGAAGAACCATTTACTACATGCTGCATTATGATAAACTATGAATAAAACAGTTAATTTATCAGATTTGTCACAAATCTGAAGGTTTTTTAGAAGAATAAAGAGAGGTTTATGATTTTAATTTAGTAAATACAGCCAATAAAGTTTAGCTGTTGAAAATTCATAACTGATGCAACGCCGAAATGCCTCAGCTGTCCTTTAACAGTTTTTTTAATTTTTGGTTGTTTTCCATCAGTCTGACACAGTGGCTTAGAGGCAGTGAGTCAAAGAATACTGCTAGCATTGCAAAAATACCTTTCTTCAGCATGAGTCACAGAAGGTAACTACTGCGGGAAGTCAGATGTGTGGCTGTATGCTGATAGCACTTCTGCAGGAAGGAAGAAGTGCAATAGAAGATTTATAATACAACCTATTTGCACAAAGGCAATAATTAATAGAGAAAGGTTCTATTATGAACCATAGATATTCATAATAAGCCATACTATTTCTTATGAAATGGCTTAAATGGTTTAATGTCTGATAATAGAAGTAAAGCTTAAAAAATGATACACTGTTTGGTCAAGATTCTTATGGTCAGGGTAATTTTATCCCAGGGATGTGCTTGGGTCAGGCCAAAATAGCTACATTTCTTGGCATTTCACTTGATATAATAAAATGCTGCAGGATCATCCTGGGTTCAACAGTAGCAGTCATTTTTTCTTCTTCTTAGTAGCTGGTGCAGCACTATGTTTTCGACTTTTGGTCTGGGAACAGAACTGATAACAGGAATGTTTTTAGTTACTGCTCAAATATTTATTCTGAGCAAGGACTTTGTGAGCCTCATGCTCTGCCAGGGAGGAGGGGAGGCCGGGAGGAAGCAGGGACCGGACACCTGACCCAAACTGACCAAAGAGGTATTTCATACCACAGCACGTCATGCCCAGGATGTAATAGAGAGTTACCCGGAAGGGCTGGAGCACTGCAGGGTTGGACTTGGTACCGGTTGGTGCTCGGGCAGGTTGGAGGGGGAGGAGGGGCAAGTTATCTGTCGGTAGGTGGTGAGGTGCTGTATTCTCTCCCCTTGTTATTTCCCTTATCATTATTATTATTGGTGTTAGCAGCAGTGGTTTGTGATATACCTTAGTTACTAAACTGTTCTTATCTCAACCTGTGGGAGTTGCATTCTTTTGATTCTCCCTCCAGGAGTGGGGGGAAGGCAAGAAAGGGGGGGTTGAGTGAGTGAACAAGATGTGTGGCTGGGTTTAAACCATGACAAGGATCTCCCCCTCATTTCTCCCATAGCACACTTACTAGATTAGTCCAAACTCCTCAGATCTGGTAGGTCTGGCAATTAGGCTAGCAGCTGTCTATAAAACACCATTGCAATTGATCTAATCTTGAGAATCGAGTTATCTTCATTCTACAGCAGGAAAAAGCCTTTTTTAGTTAAGCATTAGATATATATGTACATATTCTGTCAGCATGCCTATTTGAGTTTCTCTTTTATTACTCAATATATTTAGATTTTAGATTATGAGTTTTGAATTGTTTTGAACTAAGCAAACAGAAATGTCTTTGCAGCAGCCCGCTGCTTAAGATAATACCATGTTCTGCCCTGTGAGTGAGAGAGGAGTAGAAGGTCATACCTACCCCATAGCATTCATCTGAGGCAACTAAGGGATGTTTCTCATAAACTGAGTGAGGATGGAGTAAGTTCACTAAAAGCTGGCTGACCAGAAGAATTAGCAGAAGCTGAGGAATACTGGTTACTACTACTATTTTCACAATGCTTTAAAACCAGGTAGCCATGAGAGATTTAACTTCCAGCACATTTTTTCCTATTTCTTGCTGACATTTTTCTCTGGCTTCTTCAGTGATGATCATCCATAGAGTCACTTAGAAGGCTGCTACCATTTCTAGAATGTATCTAATAGAATGAATACTACTAATATATTTTCATTCTTCCAGGATTACAGAAATCTATGTACGATATTCTATATACAAATCTATGTATATACATCTGGAAAGCTTTGTCTTATCTGGTACTGTCATGCTATCATTTATGCTATTGGATAAAAATTTTTTAGTACATTTCCTGTCCAGAGACTGGTGAAAGTTTCAGAATGGCAGATAGGTGCTTTTTTAGCCTTACAATAAGAAGTAATAAGCAGCAGTACAACACTCACTAACAGGTTTCTGTATTTTTTAGCCAAAATAACTACTATTGAAATATCAGTATCTCTTCATTGGATTAGCTCATCTGCATCTCCACAGGCCATAGATGTCCTTGGCCTCTTTTTTTTTCTTTAAGCAGATGGCAGTCACAACTGCCTTTTCATGCACTTGTTCTGTATTTATATATTTCAAACAGATTTTTAAATGGAGCTCATGGCCCAGTGTGATAATTTAAAATATTTATATAAAAAACATTTCTCCCTTATGTTTTAAACAATTAGAAATAAAATACTCTTCCTTAGCTAAAACATTCTGATACTTTTTTCTCTGTAATTCTGTGGGATATAAATTATCCTCTGGATATCAGATCTTTAGAGATACATGAGCTGGAAATTAAGAACAGAACTGATCAAATCAACGCTCAGGTTCATATTTTCTTCTCTAAGTGTGAGAATATTAACCAAGCAGGCCTAGCCAAAAAGATGAGCTATAATGAAGAAAAAAGATGCAGCTCTAGTGTACAGTTAGAATCACAATCTAACCTAGGGTGGAGGAGGCCTTTGAAGATCATTTAGCTCAACTCATACTCAAAGCCTGGTAAACTTCTAAGTTAGATCTGGCTCCTGAGAAATATATCTAGTTGAGTTTCAAAAACCAGGAAAAAAAGTCAATAGCACAATTTCTCTGAGCAGCCTGTTCCAGTGCTAAATCACCTCTCTAAATCAAATAGCTACGTCCTTGCTAACAGAGCCTTCATCACTGTAAATGCACAACTATTAACTCATGTTCAACTTGCTCACCAGGACCCACACCCTTTTCGGCGTAGATACTGTGTAGCCAGTTAGTCTGATCTTTCCTCTATTCCCAGCTTCTTCCTTTCCCCATAACATTTCACTCAGGTTTGATTTTTTTTAATTTAAGGGACTGCTGGTTCTGTAAATACAAATTTGCCGTGTATGTCCTCTCCCTGGTAGAAAACTTCCTGTTCAGCCTGTGGGGTTCTGAAGGACTGTAAGGCCTGTGCATTTAGTTTTTCCTTGGTGAATCCTGCAAAAGCTTCTGATCTGAAGATGAAGATCTCTGAAGATGAAATGGGATCCTTCACGTGCTCATGAAGAAATGCATAAACATTCTGCAGGTGTAAAATTCATTTTTATTTTACAATGTAATAACTATTTAGATTCTAGAAATAGTCCTGGATTTCTTTTCTCACAATTCACCTTGTCTATATTTTGTATATGTAGCTTCTAAAGGTGTTCAGGAGATTCATCTTAGAAACTACACAGGAAATAAAATCAGCATACCACTAAAACCTTTAAAATAGCTTTACTTATGGAGAGTAAAATGGAGACTGTGAAAACACTATGGCAATAAGAATGTTCCACAAGTAGTGGTAGAAAAGGAGCAGAAAGGCTATTGAACTAATTGTATAATAAGTTATTAAAAGAACTGCTATGGTGACAGATGGAAATAAACACTGCTGCATGAATAATAATCATGTTTTTCCCTACCCAAAGATCAACTCTAGACATTCTGTCTGAATTAATTTTCCTTTAAATTAAGAGAAAAGAAAAAACAAACAGAAAACAAAAGAATTAATGAAATTCCTGCATATGTCTCCTCTGTAATATGCTGTATGAACTTTCTCCCCAAAATGTAGGCTATCCTTGTGCATAAAACACTTAGAAATGTACATGTGTATTACATAAAAAGCAGAAAGAAATCGTGTAACTCCAAATTACACCAGTAAGAATTCAAAGAATAATTGCAGCTAAAAAAAAAACAAACCAAGACAAAAACCATCCCCAAAACCTGTCAAAAAATGGATTCCTCACAAGAAATTAATTACAAGAAACAGAAGTACATTCTGCATAGAAATTATGGTCACATGAAAATAGAAGCCACATACTGGTACCTTTATGTATGCTAGTACTCCCTTCTGTCTGTAAAAATAAACGACCCTTGCTTTCTTATTCTCTTCCACTCTTCACAGTTTCTTCAAATCAAATTAAGATTTTCAGGACAGCCATTATTGTTTTCCGTATTTGTACAGTATGTGAACTCTCAAAGTCTGAGACCTCTACTGTGCTGTCATAACAGAAAGAAGAACTGAAGTAGGAATCACACTAACAAAATAGGGGGCTAATTCTGTAATTTTTATGGAAGTGTAATTGACATGGATTCTGAAATAAGTTTTGCCAAAAAGTGATGAATACAGGATTAGGCTGGTGGTACTTTAAATCTTCTCTGTGTCAGCTCCTTTGTTTTCCAGCTGCCAAGGTCTATGTGCTGCTTATTTCATAGTAGGAATTTATTTTCCATTCTGCGAAGCACTAAGCATATTATTTAGTCTAAATAAGTGAGTTTCAAAATAGAAATACCCTTCAGATTTTGGCTATCATGATCTTGTTTTTATTGCTAGGTGGATGGTTCAACTCAGATTTGTTTATTATGTCTTTTAAGACTTTGAGGCTGAACACCTGAAACTATTTTAGTTTCAGAATTGAGCAAAGATAGACCTATTGGAAAAAAGCAGGTATTTCATGTATCTGGAGGTCTGAAACTATTCTTTGTGTTTGCTAAATAATTCTCATAATTTTTCCTAAGTGTAGCATACGGCAGGCATCCTTGTAAACATACCCTATGATGTCCTTTTTATTGCTGAGCTCTGACCTGAGCTGCAATTTCATATACTTATATTATTTTTACATGATAGCCATTACAATTGCACTCATGGATTAATATTACCTATGACAATACTGATTATTTGAATTTGCTTTGAAAATTTTGGGACAAGTATAATCTGTGTTCAGCTGTTGGTGTGTACTCAGACAAGTTCAACTTGGGCAAAACAGTTTTCTGAAAGCACAATGGATACAAAGTCTGTCACAAGGTAAAGATTCACACCTGCTCCACATTCAGTGTCAGCATAGAGAGTGATTGAGGGTCTATTTCGGAGTCATGTAAGTATGGCTGAAGAGCAGTGATGTGTTAGGTGAGAATACCTCTGGAGACAGACTAAATCTAGTATGTGTAAGTAACCTTCAGGGGAAATATAGCACTGTGTTGAATGCCAGGTGGGACTAAAGTGTGAGAATTAGGTATTGAATATGTTGCACAAATCTTTTTATGTAATGCAAGTTTCATTCAGAAAGCAGCATTGAAGTCTCACCCTGCATTTTTGCTTTGCAAGGTTCAGATGTTGTTTGTTACTCAGGAGCTCTTGTTTCAGCGAGCTTTTCTGGAGAAAAAAAACCAAGCTGTCTTCAACAAGATTCAGTTAGGTAGTCCAACAGTTTTGTGGGTGATTTTTATAGATAGTTAGACATGTTGGAGATGTAATTTTGAGAAACCAAGAGCTTAAATAGTCGTACTGCCACCACAGGCTATAAATAATGTCTCTCTTTTTTTTTTTTTTTTCTTTTTTTGAATCTGAGAAGTCTTCATTGCTATCCAGCACCAGGATTAACTTTCTATGTGACCCTGTAGATTTATTTTTCTCCTCATCNCCATTGGGTTTAAATAATTTCTTTTTTTTTTTTTTTTTTTTCTTTTTTTGAATCTGAGAAGTCTTCATTGCTATCCAGCACCAGGATTAACTTTCTATGTGACCCTGTAGATTTATTTTTCTCCTCATCTTTCCCTTCTCCTCCTTTTCCTTTGCTGATGTTTCATGCTTAAACTCTCAATTTAATTTAAATAGGTAATTCTCCAGTTTCTCTAGTATCAAATAATTCACTCTGTACTGAAATGTTCTTTACACATTTACAGCACATACAAATGATGAATAATACCGTCATCTTTCAGTGAACAGCAGACTTCTAGTTTGTATACACAGTACAAATAAGCATTTATCTAGATTTTATATTAAAATCAAAGGAGAAAAATAGGCTGTTGAATAGCTACTTTACAAAGTAAGAAGAGAGGCCTCCTGCACCTGCAGTAGCTCTACAGCATAAAATGTTCTGGCTTGTCTCTAACTACTGTAAGCAAATCCTTGAGTATAGCTTTGAGTGGTGGGAGATCAGTATACTTCAGAAGAATTGATTAACCTTTTCTCCCACTTCAGAAAATCCAAAAATTATGATCTCCCTTCAAAATTAATTTAAGAAACACATATATTTCAGAGGTATCTCAGATAATCTTCAGACATGTAGAAGCTTAAGAGAAGGTTGAACTGCAAGTAATCAATTTGTTGGTGTTATTTTGTTTATTTTATTTTGTTTGCCTGTGAGAGGAAACTCCAGGAAGGAAAAAGCCCAGCAGATCAGATTTGCTTGGTGACCATCATGATCTCTGTAAAAAAATTATGATCCTGTGATATGATACAGATATGCTTGACACCCACCCTTTTTAGGATTGCTCCGCATTTAGCAACACTGCTAGTTTCTGCAGTACATTAAGCTTCCTATTAGTATTTTCTGTACAATACAAAGTTACATATCTATAAAGACACCAGGACTGAAATCATCCATTTGTAATTAAAGTAGAACTATAATGCATTTTCCCCACTTCCCACATATCTATTTTTACCACTTTCCTTGTTCTGACTCACAGAAGATGTGAAGTGCTGAGGCCTTTCTTAACATACTGTGTGCCAGGAAACCACTGCCCTCCTACTTGGTTTGCCTCTGCACAGGAAGTACTGTGCAAGCAAGCCACTGCCATTGTGCACTGCGTACTGGAGTTTGTCATTGCCCAGGATCCAGCTCCTAAGTGCAATATTAAGTCCTCAGGACTTGATATATTACTAATTCAGATATTTATGCTAATGTATCCTATCTATTAGCTAACTTTTTTCTCAGAGAGCTGTAAGAACTGGATGTTGGGGGAAACTTTCTGTACAGATTCCACAATTGCAGTCACAATAACTGTGACACTGCATTTGGAAAATAAGAGAATGAATAAGGGGGACAGCACATTTACATGAGTAAAAGTGCCAAAGGAGAAAAGTTGTCTAAAAATCTACGTGTCTACCTTTTAGATATTTCCTTCCCCTACCATGTTAGAAGCTTAGATTCCAAAGTTCCTCCAAGAAATCTTCCTTTTCCTCTCTCCTTACCCTTCCTCAAGAACTTATGCTCTATTTCTGTCTTTTACTGCATGCAAACACTGGGAGAAGTAGTTTTTCAGTTTAGGGACCTGAGTGCATGTCTCCCTTTTCCTGCTCTCTTCACTATCTCAAGTTCTCACTAGTCAGGAACAACCATGCAGTAGCTCAAGCCTCTGTGCTCAAACATCACAGCTATTCAGAGGAAATGGACTTGGTTTAAAAAATACTCCTGGAGGTAAAGACCACCATCTCGGTCCTTTGCTGACTTCTCTTTAGCCTTGATCCCAGAATCTGAGGTCTGACCTTCTCATATTTAAGCCTTGATTTTTACTGGAATCGTCCTGCCTAGACCTTGTCAATTTCTGACTGCTCTTCATCTGGGAATCTTCTGGTTGACTAGACTGAAACTCTGTAGCACCCAAACTGGGCTATTTGTCCTTGACCATTCTTTGCTTTGAACTGCTGCTTCCTTATTCTCTCCAGTTTTTGGCTTTGATTATATCCTGACCTCATTTATGCCTAGTTTGTGTAATGGGGCTAGAAGAAAAGGAAAGCAGAGGAGATAGGATGGGAAGTGGTCCACAGAAAAGTTGTACGTGTAACTCTGTGTTTCTTACTTAATGGATATAATGTTATGCCAAAATTTTAAATAACAAATCACATGATTTTGTTCTTTGTGTTTATTTGAGGGGTGAAAATAACACTGCTTCCTCTCTCTTGATATGCTGTACATCGGTATTGGTCAAATTCTGTATGAGGTGTTGAAGAGACATTCAGAGCTGACTCAAATGCAAGTTGTTGTCTTGTGGTTATGAGTATCACTTGTTCCTTTAAATTTTTGAGATTGATGAGGCTGAAGTAAAGACATATTCTGGCATATCAAGCAAGTTGGACTGAAATGCTGTTCCAACATAGAGGATTTAAATCCTAATTATTAATGAGCATCTAATTTGTATATATTAAAAATAATTTTTTAAAAAATATTTAAAGTAATGTCATTTGCTCATATCTGCCAGGACTTCATGTCCCATGTGCTTCCCCTAGAATAAATGATGAAAGATACAATACTCTGCAAAGGAAAATGTAGTCAAGCTTGTGCGTATTACTGCCCTTCAGACCCTAAAATCCTGAGATATTTTTTTATATTAAGAATGTCAGCCTTATCTTCCCCCAGTGACTTGCTAGGAATTGGAGAACTGGTGAAATGTTGGTATCACAGCAGAGTGAAATTGAAACAATTAAATGGAGTCTGTAGTTGCAACGTGTACTTTTTGGCTAGAGGGAGCAGATGTCGCTTGAACAGTGTAAAGGGTAAGCCCATTTTGTAAGAAGTCCTCAAGCAAAACCAAAGACCAGGAGGCAGAAACACAAGGATCGTTTTTTCTCAACTTTCTGTCTTTGCAAACAAAAAAAAAGAAAACCAGAAAAAAAGCAATTTAAAATGCAGATTATAGATAAAGAATGCAGCTTTCTGTTCTTGTTTTGTGTATTAACAGCCTTCTAAGCTTTGGCAAAAGTCATCCTGAGCTTTGAATTCAGGTTTTAGCAGAAAAATAAATAAAACAAAAATACCCTCAAGCACCTAAGCTTTCAAAGCAATATGTGGGATATAGCTGTAATGTCTTACTATTTTAAAATTGTTTTCATCTGAGATGATTCAGATCTATGACTTTCAAGTGGACATGGGAAAATACAAAGTGCCTTTCTCTTAATTCCCTTCAGTTTTGAGGTCTAGTTGTCCAGTTTTATAAATGTAAAGCACAAAGGCAAATAGAATTTACTACATACACTGAAAACATTATCAGCACAGAGCCCATCCCTTCAACAGATTGACCTGAATCATAGAATCATGGAAAATTTTGCAGAGCTGTCCTATGTGCCTCTGGAATTCACCAAAAATAACTATAATTAATATTTCTTCTGCCATATGCCATCTTACAGTAAATGAATATTTTATTATCACCTTGTTTAAAATTAGGTTTTTTAAATTGATGATTGGCTGGCAGGAGGTGCATAAATAAATGTATGAAGACCAGTTGCATTCAGTTTTAAGACTTAGTAACTCAGATAATTATGCACAACTAATTAATTCCAAATCTGTTTATCAACAGTAGTCTCTAGCTCCAGCATTTCATCCCAGAGGCATTAACAAAGGCTTATCACCTGCTTTCTTGTTGTGTTTTATCTCAAAGGCAAATCAATAGGCAGAGTATGGAAAAAGCACTATTCCCACAACTAACGGTTTACAAACCTTGCAAGAACTTTTAATATCTGTTATGAATTAGTTTTCCTGGCTTAAGCTAAAATAAATCCTAAATGGAAATGGGATGTGTTAAAACATCAGCATTTCTACTTCTAATACATAGAAAAGCCATGTGAAATGGAAATAGGCTGTCATTGGCAAAAAAATTCACAGTGCAGTACTTGTACAGTGTTGTGAATGGATTAAACCTACCTGTCAAAGAACTATGCTTATGCCATTTCTTATTGTTTTTTACTCTGTCATTTCTGGCTGACATTCTATTTAATTTTTATTTTCTTTTTCTGGCTTTGAGGCCCAGATTTTCATTCCCTATTGCTTGTACCACAGTAGAAATGTTACATAACAAAAGCAGGGGTACACAAAGTGCTTTATGGCATCTTTCTCCAAGTGTGTAGTATATTTTAAAATGGGAATAGTGTGTGAGGTCTTAACCATTCCTCTAAGAAAATGTATGTCTGCACTGAGGGATTTGTGTTTCTGTTCATCAATATACCTAAAGCATTACTATACTAAAAACCAATAAAAAACAAACGAACCCCAAACCATATTTCTATAGATCTAAGCTGCAGTAAATAAGGTTACCGAAGTAAGCTGACTTCAATATGTGCTTGCGGAGTCTCTTCACTGAACCAGGTTCCTAGTGTCTTTTTAAGCACTAAATTCTGATTGCACTAGTAGCTATGGCTACATAAGTACAATAGTTTCTCAGAGAATCCATAGATGACATCCTGTTCCTAATAAAGTCAATTACATAAAGTGATTCCAGCATGACTCAGATACCTACAAAATGTGACTGCCATGATCCTGCAGATACTAATAGGTTGTATTTACATAGATATAAAATTAGCCATGCACATAAATGCTGACAAGGTTTGAGCCACTGTTATAATGCTATTGTTGTGCTAGTGACATTTTTCTTCTTGTTATTATTTTTTTTTTTTTTTTTTT
>NDXB01013281.1:54697-66836 GCA_002631895.1 Agapornis roseicollis | reverse complement strand
TTTTTTTTTTTTTTTTTTTTTTTTTTTTTTTTTTTTTTAACCAAATCTTTGACTACCTTTTATGCCTGATGTTAACTGGTTGTTAATACCTCATTCCCTTTCTGGAATATACTTCCTCTCTAGAAAGATCAGTGCTTACGCATGCTTATTAACACAATTGTGTGCTGAGGTACATTTCTATTAATATTGCTGAATCATATTTAAATAAAGTTTTGAAGTAAGATGCAATTGTTTCATCAGTGCATTTTAGTTATTGATCAGTAGCAGAGAAGAAACTCCAGTTCAAGGAGACAGAAATACAGACTAGCTGGATTTTATTACAGGTACGAAGCACATTCTGCTTTCCAGATAAACTGTATTTACCTATATATTAGTCATACCTTTAAAATTTGTGGACCAGAGCATAGGAAGAATTGTGCACTGTGCTCAGTGTAGTAAAACATACAATAAAATCATCAAAAAAGAAACAAGATAGTTCCAGAAGTACATAGTGTATTGTCTGCTCAAAAGAAGCTATAGGTAAAGAGAAGTGACAGTCAAGGGTTAAATTACGAAATTTTGCAATTTATTTCTTATGATTTATGAGATTGTTAAATGTCAGAAAGTGGATTTTTTTTTTTTTTTACTATCAATATAAAACTGAACATACTGTGAGACATAAGGTAGCAGGTGTCTTGGCTCTAAACTATCAAGTCTGTGGGCATTCTGTTATAACAGGTGCTCCAAAAATTTGAACAGATTTTAACAAGAGCTGTATGGGCTTTTTAATTAGCCTGGTTACTCAGCATGTGGAGAAAGCACTAGGTATGTGCTTAAAACACCATTGTATCTTGCAAACAAATGTTTCACATACCCATAGTCATTCTTTTGGTTATTATATTAAAATTCATTTCTATCAGATGATTTGAACCTTTTATTCATTCCTCTTGTAATATATTCTACCTGAAAAGAACTATCATACTAAGAAAAAAGTGTTGAATAATGTATATTCTCTTAATTGGAGGTAAGCATTAGAAATTTAGTTTTACCTGGTACTTAGCTGTGATTTTACTTGGCATTACAGAACTGTGAGAGGGCACACAGCAAAGCAATTCTCTGCTCTGAATCTCTTGGTTCTAACCAAAAAGTGTCTTCAGATCCAGTTATGCTTCCATTATTTCCAAGTACATCACAAAATTTTTCAGAAGAGACAATGCAATAAACTGCAAAATCAAAACAAAAGAATTAAAAATGTTTTTACTTTACAATCAATATGATTGGTTTGGTATGGTTTGATAGCTATGATATGATATGATTTTAAAAATTAATATAAATGCATGACTAGAGCATGTAACATGGTAATAATGTCATTTAAATTCATTTGTATTATAATGTTGGTTTAAAAAAATAAGTCAAAGCATAAGTCACAGTACAGGGGGTACAAAAAAAGGAACAAAGCAATGGCTTACCTAAGATTTCTGTGCAAATTGTACTGTGGTGAAAATTGAAATTTTAATCTACAAGTGTTTTTATCTTCACACAAAAATTATTTTACTAGTTGTGTCTATAATACTGACACAAGTATCTTCTGTCATTATTCCTCTAGAGACCTTTGCTTCTATAGTGATTTTGTTGCTATAAGGTTTAATATGGCATATCTTAAATTACAGAAATATTTTTTAAGACAGTAGAGATTGTTGAGATGTTATGTGGAGGATTTCACACTTGAAACAGTCATGTCAAAATATCTTTAATCATTTGGCCTAAGAATAAAAATATAAAAACACATTTCAATCCATATAAAATATGCACTTTAAAAAGCATGCCGAATTTAAAAAATGCTTATATCTGCATTTTTTTAAAGGAACTTCTCTCTTACATAAATTCATGCAAGAAATGTACATTTTGTGATTTCACTGTGAATTCATTCCCTTTCCTTATGCTAGGAACCAGCACACTCATTGTTAAGAAACACAAGAATAGTCAATAGTCATTTATTGCCTGAAGCAATAATTACACCACTCTCATTGTACTTTTCAAAATTTAGAAATCCCAAACAATTTATGATCTTCATGAAAAACAAAGATGGGGACATATTTATGCAGTGAAATGAAGATAGTACTTAATACTGTAGATGCTAGTTCGCAGAGGTAACGATGGTGGTGAAAACACAGCAGAACAAGCATTAGTATGTGTTAGCCCCCCAAAATCCCCATAGATTCTGTAATCTGTTTTCTGCTGGAGGATAAGACCCTTGCCACTGCATTTCTGTTAGGTAACATGGATAACAAAAGCAAATTAAAGCAGTGCATGTTACCATCGCACCTGAGATTGTGACTTGAGCATCAGTTGCCTTGGGCACCGAGAGTAGCTTGATTTCTGATCCCAGCAGTTCCCATCACTTGCTCCTGCTTCTGCTCCTGTACTACAGACCAATCTCTCAGTTGTGCCAATGCCATTGATTGTGGATTATGTTACAAGGTAAAGTTCCTTCTTTCAGAAAATGGATATGTTAAGCCAATAATGCTGCTGAATATAATGTATTATCAAACTGTGGTCTCATTTTGCTGTGAAAATATAACCTACATGCAAACTAAATCTGCTGGGAGTCAGTAGCATATCTGAAAAAAATGAAATGGACTCTGAAATGGCAGATAGGAAAGATGACTTTGTCAGGGAGGCTTTGAAGTGGTAATAACTTTGAAAATGTAGTCCTACTGTTTATTACCATAATATTTCCCTCAAGTAAGCACCTTCATTTCAGTTTTCCAAGGGCTAGAGAACAGTGACCACTTTAGCACAGTTTTCTAGATTCATCATCATGCCACATTATCTGCATAATCATGAAAATTGAAATCAGAAATATCAGCACCCCTGCCAGAGGTTGATTTGCATTACTGAAGTGGTACATAGGAAAATCTGTAATGAGATTCAGGTAGTAATGGATAAAAAAATACAGCAAACAAAACTGTAGGAGGATGGCAATCTAAAGTTGGAAATCATTACTGTAATAGTAAGTAATAGGGGTTATGAGATGAAACCATGAGGAGTTGCAGCAACCTATTTCTAAATTTGATAGGGCTAGTTAGTTAATGATCAAAACTAGAACAAGCCATTATTTTTAGGTCTGGAGTTACAAACAAGAAGCCCATTTGTCAAAAGTGAGCTATGTCTTAATGCAATATTTTTCTTGCAAATGTGGAAGCTCTAACTGGATTCATTGGTTGTTACATTAAGATAGATGTTAAGTACAAGTTGTAAAGTAAAATGCTGTTAGGAGGTGATTAGTACATTTTATAACATTTCTGTCATATGCTGAGATTGATTTTATATGATACAGGTATTTGTACTAGATATTAATATGTAGGTTAAAGTAAGTACAGGGTGTTGGTCATGCAGAATAAAGCCAGCACTAAGGATTTTATCTTTAAGGCAAAATTTGAAAGAAGTTTCAGCTTTTATAAGTTTGCCCATGGAATAGCCATGGCAGATACAGTTTTGTAATAAAAACCATGAATTCGTTCATCCCATCTAGAGAGCTAGAAATTAGGCTAACCGATTTGCCAGTATACTTTCTGTGTATGGCAACTCCAATAATTAAAAGCTTTACAGCTGTAAACCATAAAGATTTAGGACCCAGTCACAAAAATAACTGCAATTCTTAGTGATATTATTAGTTCCATTAGTTTATGTAAGCACAGGAAACCAATATGGAATTAAATTAAGGCATTCATTTAAGTATTTGCAGAATTACAGTATTTGAAGCAGCCCTTGAAAATGCTGCTAAAAGCTATTTGGTGGTAAGAGGATGTCATTTTCAAAGAAAGGTTAATAATTACATAAATCACTTGAAGAGACAGTAAATTATATGCTCCACAGTCATTGTTTATTTCCCTCTGAATTTCACCATGTCACTGACTGCTCATTTTCAGGGAAACATTGTATAGGCTTGCTAAAATTTGCCCAATTTTGGAATATTTCAGCCCCAAAACAACTCTTACGGGAAAAGCTGTGATTATGAAGAGAAGAAAAAATTGAATTAAAAATTAAGAGTTAAGAGAGTAATTACAGATTATCCTTCTTTTTTTTTTTTTTTCACATTTAGCTTGGCAGCTCTCACTATCTTTTATTGTGCAGTGTCTGAGATCAATTAGCATTCAGCTGATCTTGGAGTCAGTTGACAATGCTGTTTATAATTAGATAGAGGAAAGGGAAAAGGTTGATGTTTTCTCTTTCTTCCTCATTAGGGCTGGCTGACTGAGCCAATTTTATTGCTATCTTAAAGGCAGTTAAAAAGGTCATGTGACTGTTTCCTAAATGAATTGTTTTGCAAAATGCTGTTGTCGTTTTAGGGGTACTCCATCATTAGGATGGATAAATGATTCTTATTAAAACTTTGAAGTATGCAATCCATCACTTTGATAGACAAAGAGGAGCATGTGAATTGTTTTACTTTTCACACACTTGAACTGCAAGGATTCAGAGTTTAAACAAATGAGCTGAGTTTTGCAGAACCTGAACTAAAGGGGTCACAAAATCAACCACAAATTTAGCCTCGACCTTTCATCTTCAATGGCTACTAAATAGTACTTTCTTCAAAATAATGCAATTGATAGGAATAGTGCCAGAGCTTTCAAGTGTTTACCTGAAACTAGTGCTGTTTGATGGTTGTTTAATAAACATCCATGATAGCACTCACACAAATGTATTCAATTACTGTATAACATTCTAAGGAAAAGCAGTTAGCAGGTAGAACTGATGTATATTTTAATGCCCTTGAAAAACTTTCTAAAACTCTGTGGTGCATACTGCTGTAATATAAATCATCTTAATTTAGTAATACCTTTGTAATTTTAAATATAGTTCTTCTGTTAATATTGCAGTATTTATTCATGATTAGTGCAGCACTGACAGCACTAATATTAAATTACAGGTGAAATAGATAGTACTTATCAAAACATTTAGTAGAATTATCTAATTGTGTTTTTACTTTGATAACTGTATTTGGATAATAATCAATGCTTATACATTTATATAATATGTATTGTATCATACATTATAATAATAGAAGATAAAAGAAAGCAACCCTCTAGTTATGTAATTGGAAATGACTATAAACTACCATTTGAGAGCACACAAGAGACAAAAGGAAAAAAGCAACAAAAGAGAAAATAAAGGAGAAACTGTAAATGAAACACAAGAGGGAAAGTCCCAGCAGTTCTAATTAAAGATATTTCAATGTTAGAACTACAGCATCCGCCCACATGTCATTCTTGCATGACATGTAACAGAAGATCACTACTTCTTGTCTTCCTTGTTCAAAATAATTTTTCCTTCAATTGTTTATCAGTAACAGCAAAAGTGAGAGTTTTTTATTAATCATATTCATAAATTGTGTAGAAAAGCAGTAATTGTAGTAAATGTGCCTGTAACCAAAGAGTGGTTGTTAAAGTCACTTTCAGGAAACATTGCCAGCCATGTATTATCCAGTATTTTACTGTCTGCACTGGTTTCCTTCCTCAAGTAAGAGGGAATGGAGCAGCCTGGAGAAGGTGACTAGCTCGTTGCATATGTAAAAGAAGTAAAATGCATGTTTCCTTTATTTCATTCAAAGAGGACAGAAGTGAGAACAAAAAGCCAAGCATATTCATGACAGTGGCAGATGGTGCCAACCTTGCACAGCTATTTTCTTTTATTATTGGCTACTTATTATACTTTTAAAAATGAGAGACAAAGCCAGAAAGCTGTGGTTTTAGAAGAAGATAATGACATCGCACTGACATAGGTCATCATCCTGAATATCACATACAGATTTGTTTTGGGCTTCTATAGAATTTTCCCCAATCTCTCCTTCCACTTTTTATTATCTCTAGGAAACTGCATAAACTGAATACAAATCTCAGTATGTTCACACCAATATTAGGCAGTTTGAAATCAGGTGAAGTAAATTTGCCTGTGCCATGTTAGAACACATTTAGTTAGTACAGTCTTCAGAAAAAAACCCTGTCTTTTTCTTTTCATAACTCACATTAGTAGGTATCTTCCTTGCTTAGCCACTGTCCAACATTGATTGTGGATTTTAAAACTGGAATATCCAGTTCTGAGAAGTACATTTTACTGTGCTAAATCATATGGAACTTGGCACAGCTGTGAAAAAAAAAAATAATGCTGGATTCAGAATGGAGGCATTTTTCAAAGTGTCTAAGTAAACATCAGGAGGTTTTTCAGTACCTTTATTTTTTTCTTTCTTCCTCAGAAAATCGTATTGCATAGAATGGTCACAGTTAGATACATGTTTAATGAAAACAAAAGCTACAGCCAAATTAAAATGAAAGAGAAAGGAAAGCCTAGCAAGGCCCCGTTTCTGATTAGTGTTTCTAACGCTCTTTTGAGCAAGAAAAGGCTAGTGGAAAAAGCAACATCTTTTCCACAGAGTGAACAAGCCACATTGCCTTTACAAAGGATCTGGACAATTAATAGGAGAGTTTGGGGACCAAGCACTGAGAACAAATGAGGTTTTTCCTACCCAGGAGTGTGACCAGTCACGATCCTTTAAGTAGTAAATTTCTTTTGCCAGCAGTAGAAGAAATTTCAAGCAAACATGAAGTGGATACTGAGCTCAGAGACAGCCTTCACCAACAGAGAAAAAAGTGTCACTGTCATTTCTTGAGTAAAGGGGACATTATAAAAAAAATAGGTTAGTCTAATAATGAGGTCTGAAGACATTTTTACTCCTGTTTATAGCCAATTGAATTTGTAATTCATGTGTCCTGTATCTGGAAGCAATATACTTTAATACTAATCACATTACAAACCTGTATACTTAAGCTGGTGCGACTGTGTCACAAAGGAGACTATTTACAAACGGAAACATCACATCACTGAGCCTGTGAACCTTTATTATTTGTTTCAAATAATTATTTCAAAATTGAAAAGCTTTATGAGTTGTTCATGCTTTAGTCTTAATCAGTTGCTGTTTTAGATAGTGCATGGTCATAAGAATAAAACAGTCTTGGAAGTGATATGATTTCTTGATAAATGGTAAGCTTATGTCATGCATCATCTAAAAAACAGTTCTGCTGTCATAGTTCTTGTTTTAATAATCCCAAGTTTCCCTTTTCTATGATAGACACAGCAATGAGCTTTTAACATATAATAGACATTTTTGTGCTACTCCCTTTCCTCATGTTTTTTTTGAAGTGTATCTGGTAGACCCTCAGCATACAAATGCCTTCTAGCAGAACAATGTAATCAGGGATTTAGTTTCATATTCTGGGGCTGGGGCTGTACTCTGCTGTAACTTATTGTTGTGCCCATCTTTTTTCAACTGCTTCCACTCTTAATTACCCAAGTACCACCTTCTTAAAATAGGAGCATATAGAGGCTATCTTGTTCAACTTGCCCTTGCTATCCTAGTACTGCAGCATTGTCTTTAATAGTAGTCTTGGTAGTCTTTGATGACACAGCAGAAAAAGTGGCTATGGATCCTTCTTACTTTGCAGTCTTAGGTATAAGAAAGCAACACATAGTTCAACATGTAGTAGTTCTGATTCCTGGTGAATCAAAAGGTTGGCGTTACCTATTCATTATGTATCACTCCTGATATATCTTGGGGGTTTTGTTTAATATTATCACTGTAGTGTATTTTATGCAATGCTGTTGAAAATTAATGCATTCATTTTGAAAATTATTATCCCTGCTAAGACAATAGATGTACAAATGCAAAGATGCAGTGTGGCAGAATGGTCAAAAAATCTTGACAACAAATCTGCCAGTCTTCTTATCCCAAACTTATATAGCATGTATCTGACTGAGATCTGACTGAGGTGGAAAAAGGCAAGTTGTGTGGTAGCCCAGACATGTAGAAACACAAGTATCTGTCTTAAATGTAAGCACACACATAGGCCTTAAAACTATTAGAAATCTGGTGTATTTTTCTGCAGTTTCTCAAAGTCAGTCATTTTGTGCCTGCTTGGGTTTTTTCTTTGTTTGTTTCTGCTATAAATTTCTTGATTCTGTCTTTTGTTATATGATTGTACAAAGGCCAGTAAACTGAGAGCATTTTATATATGTAGGGTTGAGTCTCGATTATAGCACATTCTTCCTTAGCAAAATAATGAAATAGCTGTCTAGCTATTGAATTTAAAAGGGATGAAATATTCACAGAGATACTTAAAGCTGAAAATTTAAATTGTCAGAAGGAAATAATGATTATGAAATTTGACCGAAGATTTCCAGAGAATACATTCTTGAATACAAGGAATCACGTGTGTGTTCTGCTGATGAAAAAGGAGAGCATGTAAAGTTAGGATCATTTGTGTTGAAGAAGGTAGGATAGAAAGTATGTTTATCTACAATCCATAAATAGTGAGGTAGTGAAAGACATATTGACTGAAGAACAATGACTTTATATTAGAAAGCACATGATGAAGTACATTTGTTGGGCCTGCACTTACATTTTTGAGGCACCTGAATGCTGATTGACTTAATACTTATTGATGTGAGTAAAAAAGTGTAAATTTCGACCTTGCATTTCCCATAACCTTTGGCTCATGTCAACTTTATGTTATGTGTCTCCGGATAGACAAACATATGCGGTCTATCTCTGTGACTCCCAGAATCACGTCATTCACAAGTACATAGTACCATATGATGGATAAACTCTACCCAGGCCATAACAGCATTAAAATCCATAACATTGCTGTTAAAAATTAATGAACCTTGTCTGAAAAGGCAGTTTTCTTCCTTTCAAGCAATTTAATGGATCCAGGCAAAAGATAAAACTCACAGAAGCTTTTATGTATCAAAACCTGAGCCAGTTGGCTGCCTTGGTTAGGGTGACCAAATGCTAGCAAACCCAAAATCTTCATTTGCTTTTAAGACCTCATGCTGAATGAGAAGCTGTTGTTGAGATAAAGATACTTTTTGTAAAGATACTCTCATTTCCTTCTTTTTGGATCTCAAGATAACAGAAAATTTAAGCAATAAAGTTTGCCTGTCCCTTCAGGATCAGAAAAGCTCAGAATATGCATACGTTGAAGAACTGAAGTTGATCAAATTGAAGCACTGAAGCTATGAAACTGTGGAAGCATTTGCCCCTATAAAATTCTGACCTCTCTGAAAACTATACTAGGTATTTTCTGTTACAGAAAGTAATACGAAATTTCTTTGTATTGGATGAGCTCTGTGATATTCAGGAGTTTGCTCTGCAAAGTAGTTGATCAGGCTGTTGCTTGTAGCCCTTGATGGATAACTAATGTAAATCTCACAAAGCAAGTATTTTTCAATATGCCTTCCTAGCCATCTTTGCAGAATACAGGTGTTTGGAGATCCAAAATCTAGCCAGCATAGAAAGAGATTTCTTTATTATGCAGAACTGTGTCACTGGGTAGGAATAAAAGAAATGAGAAGTGATTGTTCTTGGTAACTTGGTATGTAAAAATATTGCCAAAATTATACATCGTTGCATGTATGTGTTAACTATAGTTAGCTCTGTAAATAGAGCTGTACTTTTTCTGCAACGGGAATTTATTCTAATACTTTTATACTTTTCCTTCCTTAGCAGTATAATAACTACTGTGCCATATATATAGAAATTACTCCCAAGAATGTAACAAGCGGGATTCACACATTTAAATGAATTTAAAAAAAAAATCTGAACTGTTTCCAAATTCTTCTATCCAAGCATCACTTAAGAAACTGTTTGTTCAGTTCAGTTTCATCTCTGCAGCTGCCAAACCACTTCAGTTCTGCCAGCTCTGCTCTCTGATTGCAAAATAAAGGGTGGTCACTTCACAGTGTATGCAAGAAATATTATAATTTTGTGAAAATTATGACATTTAAGAAATCCTTTCAATAGTAAATTGCTAGGCTATCTTGCTACATGCCTATTTAGCAATAACAAAAAAATCTTTTATATTCACTTCTCCATGCCTTTCTATAACATTAGTGAACATAATATAAAGCATTTGCATTTTCTAAGACTGATTAAATTTGCTGCAGCTTACATTCATAAATATTTTTGTAGTATAATAGCCTGTCAAAACAATTCTGTTTTCCTCATTTCTGTGTGTGCAGAAGTGTGTCCTTACTGCTTTTTGTCCATTTCTAAAGATAACAATAAGACAACAATTGCACAACATAGCAAAGCTTTTATCTTCTTTTCTCTTTTTTTTCCCTCTTTTTTTTTTTCCTTTCCCCCCCCCCTTTTTTTTTTCTTCTTAAAAATCAGAGGATGTGTGAAAAAATGAGGCAAATACCCCCCTATTATAGGAAAAATGTTGCTATGTAAATGCATTAGCAATTTTCATAGATCATGTCTGAAGATCGGAGTCTCCTGTGTCCATACGGTGTGCAGAAACACAGACATAATACTTGTGAAACCTCAACCTGTTTTATTAGAATGAAATGCAGATAATTACATTAGCTTAATATTTTGTCACATACATTTTTCAAATTTTTCAGGAAAGCAATCTCAATGGGTCGCTAGTCTTTAAATGAAAGGTCTCCGCCTGATGCAAAGTAAAATATATAACTCTACAATATTGCTTTTAATCTCAAATGTAACATAAAGCAAAACAGAGGGAGAGAAAACAGTAAGCTGCTTATTGATAATTTTACTTTAAGTTCCAAGTTGTTTTATTCTCAGGGAAATAATTTCCCTCAGCTGAAGAAGATATTAAATTGAATTTAGGAATAAAGAAGAAACAGCATATTAAAGGTTTTGTTTTCATATTTTTTTCTAAATAGTAAAAATATTTGAGTATAATTATGAAAGAGAAAAGTTATTAGAAATACCAAAATATCAGGGTGTCAGTTTCTGGAATATAGAAGCAAGAGGGAAGGAACTTCAAGTGATTTTGATGGAACAAATTTAAAAATGAGAGCTATTTCAGCATTCTGATTTTTCCTATGACTAGCATTATATCTTATTCAGGGTACTGTTTCTATCAGAGCATGTTCTGTGTTTCTTCCATGCTGACCTGTATTTTGCTTGGTGGGAAATATCATTCTGCTTGGAGGAATTCATTATTGGATCAGGAATAATTTTGAGAGCTGCTTTTTGTTCACCTTGCCTTATTACTGTTAAGTGCTAAAACAGACTGTAAGGCAATACCAAACTGTAATGGTAGTGTCTTGCACCCGTTTTCTACTTAATGTGTATTGTAATTTACCTTAATCCTGAATTGAATCTAATACAAATAAAAATTACAGAAACAAGTATTGCATTTTTTCACTAAAATATTTTTGAGAGGAACAGACAGTTTATTTTTCTTATTAGCCTCATTACTAATACTTGATGTAAGTACAGATACTGGGAATTAGAAGTAATACTAGCTTGCCTCTTGCATGGGATATTATGTAAACATTAGCATTTGTTTGTCACTTACTATTTTCGCATATACTTGTGCAGACCCACTGAACCGAATATATGCACAGAGATGCATCCTCTATCAAATCCTTAACCCAGAGAAATATATCCTTTGCAACACAGCTTCATGCCAATCGCCACTTCAGTAAACACTGCCACATCATGATGACTGCTCTCCAGGAATTAGCAAAGAGTTTGTTTATAATCAAGTTTATCAATATTTATAAAGTACTGTACTTAAGGGGATAATATATTGATAAAATACAGTTCTAAAATGCATTACATTTCCACATTATATTTAATGGCTAAAAATACGTGTAGTGGGTGTGGAGTAATAGGGGCCATACCCCGCCCCCACAAACAGTTTCTTTATCACCCCATCTGCTACCCCAAATGCTAACTCTCAGGAACACCACTGCTTTGCAGCATGTTTTATTATTCAAGCTTTGGTGGGAGGAGAGCTGCAGAAAGAAAGTGTTAACTGTAGAGAAAGGGAGGGTCAAACCAAGACCCAGAATAAGCTATATTGCTCCACTAATGCCAGGACAGTGGCACAAACTTCCGCTGGACCGAAACTGGCTACTAAATACCATTAAATTAGATAAAAGCCTGCTAGAAAAAAAGGAACAGTGGGAAGGAGGTCTAAACACATTTGTCAAAGAATTAATAAAGAGGCTAAAGGTATTTACGTAGGCAGGGAACATATGGAATAAGAACAAGGCAGACTTTGAGAAAAAATTATTTAGCTCCATTAAAAGTAAAAAAACAACCCAACCCCCCCCCCCCCCC
>NDXB01013281.1:17798-46172 GCA_002631895.1 Agapornis roseicollis | reverse complement strand
CTGGGCATGACGTGCTATGGTATGGAATACCTCTTTGGTCAGTTTGGGTTCTGTCCCTCCTTTCTCCCGGCCCCCCTTCTCCCTGGCAGAGCATGAGGCTCACAAAGTCCTTGGTCAGGGCAAACATCGCTCAGCAACAACCAAAAACATCGGCCTTATCAGCCTTGTTCCCGGGCTAAGTCAAAACACCAGCTACTAAAGAGAAGAAAAACTGACTGCAACTGCTGAACCCAGGACGGCTTATTAATCATGTTTGAAGCTGAAGTATAGGAAGTACCAGAGAGTACATCTGAGGAGGACATATTACTGTGGAGCCTGTAAAAGCAGCACGGTGAAGACACCCAAAAGACAAATGACAAAGATAGGGAATATTGTCGTGCTAAGGAGACAACGGGTGAAAGTACAGAGATAGTATGAAAAGAAGCCCATGGTCACCACTGTGACAGTTTCACATCTGAAGATACTGCAGAAAGGAGAAAAGGATTCCTAGAACCCATGCATTTCTTCTGTATCATCTGCTTGCACAAATTAGCCATCCCCACTGCCATTGCATTCCCCTGGCCTCAGTCTACAGAAATCCCTTCTCTGCCACTCACAGCTCCCTGGCAAAGCTCTTGTTCCCGATCTTTTAACCTGTGGAGTATTTTTGAGGATGTGCTTCTCCATGTGAGGTCCATCAGGTAGGTGGAATAAGAGGTGCTGGCACATATTCAAAGTGGAAAAACAGGGAAACAGAGAATAT
The DNA here is from genome assembly GCA_002631895.1 of Agapornis roseicollis. Taxonomy (NCBI): domain Eukaryota; kingdom Metazoa; phylum Chordata; class Aves; order Psittaciformes; family Psittacidae; genus Agapornis; species Agapornis roseicollis. The sequence goes on along the minus strand of NDXB01013281.1, from coordinate 45,430 downwards.
GTAGAGCTCCTCTGTCCACTATAAAGGAACTGCTTATTTAAAGCAGTGAACCTGTATTAGCAAGTTATTTGCCCTCATCTTGTTTTGAGCTAGTTTAGGAATCCCCCTGTGCTGCTGCACTGTATTATCTGGGCATACTTTGCCTAATCCCTCAACTGAGCACAGGGAGAGTCTCAATGTGCTGTGTACACACTGTGCAATAACCATGATTAGCTCAATCCTGCTATTATCAAGTGGGTCTTGTTATGTTAGCCAAGCAAAAAGAGGCATCAACAGACTATTTGAATTTGTGTAACTCTCTTCTAGGCATAAAAAGTATTTGACATGACTGTTAGCAGCAGGGTTCAAGCCTATTTGATGTTTGCTAGTCCAGTATTTGACATGTACACAAAAAAAGCAAAGGCAAAAAGGAAACATGAAATTTTGTCTGAAGCAAAGTTGTTCCCTTAATCACTTGTGATTATGTACCTAGCAAATAATTCAAACAATAATAGGCTGGGAATTGAGAGCTCTGTAAAGGTTATTTGCAATTAAAAATGTTTTAAGTATTGTGGATTTAAAAGCGTGAATGTATTTAAATGAAAGATATGCATTTACAGTCTCAATGTCACCAAAGTTTGCCATGTAAAAATAAATACCCAGTTGCAATGTGTCAAGCACATAAATGAGGATTGTCATGCATGTGAAAAAAACTCCATTGTTCTGCTCTTTCTAAAGTAAATGACAAAAATCACAGAGTAATTTGCATAACTTGGAGATTAGAAATGTATCCCTTTATCCTTATTAATATATTTGCCCTTCTTAATTATAAAGATTTGAATCTTATTTTAAAATCATTTCCTATGAAGTATTATTGGGGATAGAAGCTGCATGTTAATTCTGAATGGATTATTTGGTTAACCTCACAAAGGAGATAAATTGCTTCTAGTTGATAATAGCAAAGTAAAAAAAAAAAAAGATTTAGGCAATCTGGCCAACAGTTGATACCTGTGTAAGAAAAGGGTGCTCACCATAACTTCAGCTATTTTCATTTGTCATAGACTTATACCCACAAAAGTTACATTTCTGTTTATGTCAATTTCCTGTATATAAGAAGTTATACAATGTAGAATTTCAGATAAACTTTCGCCTATGTTTGCAAAACTTTCAATTGAGCTCAGTGTCAGTTCTCCTGTATGTCAGTCTGTAATACAAGGATCTTTACTTATTCACAGAGTTACAGAATCATTTGGGTAGGAAGAGACCTGTGGCAATCATCTAGTTCAGACCCTGGAGGAGGGCAGGGGTAGCTACAGTGGGTAGCCTAGGTCCATGTCCAGTCACAGTGTAAGTATCTCCACAGACCTCACAACCTCTATGGGCCATCTGTGCCAGTGTTTGATTAGCCTCACAGCAAAAAAAAGAAGTCTTGTGTTCAGATGGTATTTATCATAGAATCATAGAATAGTGAGGGTTGGAAAGGACCTTAAAATCATCTAGTTCCAACACCCATGCCATGGGCAGGGACACCTCACACTAAACTATGCCACGCAAGGCTCTGTCCAACCTGGCCTTGAACACTGCCAGGGATGGAGCACTCACACCTTCCTTGGGCAACCCATTGCAGCATCTCACCACCCTCACAGCAAAGAATTTCTTCCTTATATCCAACCTAAACCTCCCCTGTTTAAGTTTGAACCCGTTACCCCTTGTCCTGTCACTACAGTCCCTAATGAAGAGTCCCTTCCCAGTATCCCTATAGGCCCCCTTCAGATACTAGAAGGCTGCTATGAGTTCTCCATGCAGCCTTCTCTTCTCCAAGGTTAAACAGTCCCAATTTCACGTTTCACCTTATGCCCAGTGCCTCTTGTCCCAGTCACTACTGAGAAGAATCTGTGTCTTCTTCATTTCCTCCATCACATATTTATATACATTGATAAGACCCCTCTGATCCATCTCTTCTTGAACCTGACCAGTCCCACCTCTCCCAGCATCTCCTCATATAAAAGATGCTCTAGTCCCTTAATCATATTTGTGGCCTTTTGCTGGACTCATTGCAGGAAATCTGTATCTTGCATTGGGGATCCCAGAACAGGAATCGATACTCCAGATGTGGCCTCACCAGTATTGAGTAGCAGGCACAAAAGATTTATTGGGAGATTCATATGATGAATTCCAAGTGGTTGCAGATAACTGGCAACAGTATTCTGGATTTAGGAAGAAATCTAACTGCTGCTTTGAGAGAAGAAATGTACTTCTTTGAAAGGATGGAAGCAGGACGCATCAAAACAACAGTGGAACAAAATAGGATGAGTGCAACCATACAAGTCAAGGAAATGGGTGGCAAACAAAGCTTACGTGGAGGGTTACCTTCTCCCATGAAGCCCCAGCTTCCACACAAAGAAAGACATTTTACCAGTCTAGATGATCAATAAAAACAGGATATATGATGTGTTGCAGCATGTATCAAAAGGTAAGCACAGACATGGTGTAGAAGGTGACTGCTCTTTCAACGGAACCATTTCTGCTCTGTTCCCCACACAGAGCTCTGTGAACACTACACCCTAACTAAACCTCTTTTCTGTGAACCCAAATAGAGTTGTTCTTTATAATTTTGAGCTCAGTATTTTCCATCATTATATGATTTGAATCATGACAGTGTCTCTGAATTTCAGAAAAGCAGAAAACTGGGGTAGGAGATACATCATTCATCTCCTGGCCAGGAAGAGCTTGTTGCACATGTGGAGTGCTGTAGTAGATGGAAAGCAGTTATAGGAAACCTAACCACATATGAAATGCAGGCTAGAAATAAAAATGAGTGACTGCTAAATTTGTCATTCTTAGGGGAAAAAAACCCACAAAACCCAAAAAAACATGCCAAACAACAAGTACACAACATTTCCAAGCAGCAGTTCTACTCAGAGTCCCCAAGGTACAGTAGCGCTATTGAAAGTATCGCACTTGGGCAAGCTTCGCTGCTTTTAAAAGGCAGAAAAAGTCAGCGAACATCTGGCTGAGATCTATTGTCAACATAATCCGAACACTGTTTTTGTCCCCTCATTCAGTTATCTGGAGACTCCATCTTCTTAGCAGTATTTCTTTATCTTTGGTCTCCATAGGCTTTTCCATCTTCCAGTGATAAAAAAACCCCTGGCTTCAAATGCCACTATTCAATGATAAGAACTAAGTGTGGGTGACAACTATACATCCTCTGAATTTCAATGTGCCTGGCAGTTAGAAATAGAATATCAGAAATAACTATGGGAATCTGGAGATTAGTAGTAATCTAATTTAATGGATTTTATTATCTTAACTTACTCAGGTTTTACAGAGGCACCTATATACCAATGATTAAACAGATCTTTGCTGGTTTTCAGAAGTAGGTACTTTGTATTTACAGATAGTAGTTATTTAGTATGGGCATTGGGGTTTTGTAGCTGATAAGTCGTCATATTTTTCCTTAAAATAATCCTTTCTTCACAACAGAAAATACTCATGGTCTAGTGGTTTCTGCACAATCAAATTTTAATATAGCTACTTTAGTTTATTCAGCTATTTTAGCGTAGCAAAAGTTGAGAAACTAGGAAGGAAGGGGATCTAGCTTTTAGAAAGTGATATTGCCTATATTCTATTTTTATGGAGACTTTTAACTGGCTTTGCATCTGCCTGGACTTGACAAGCAAAAACATGAATCAAGTAACATAAGAAATAATATCCCTATTTGAGGGAGGTAAGAAAGCCAGAATAGCTACAATTAATTCCTAAAGAACAACATTAGCAATTTGTAGTCTTTATGCCAGGGGTTGTGTGTGTGAAATGTTCCTCCTCTTGCAATTATTTGCATTCACAGTTTGAAATCATTGGGGATTAGTGGGTAGTGCTAGTTCAGAATGAGCCAATACAGGGGCACATGTTTGTGTTAGCTAACCTGCTCTTTGCTAGCTGTACCTCATGCTTCCACGCCCTTGCTAGCCGTGCTTGCCTGGTGCTGCCCAAGGCTAGCTGCTAGCACCCTATACTTGCCACTTTTTCCTCACCAGCTGCTAGCACCCTATACTTGCCACTTTTTCCTCACCAGCTGCTCTCAGCCAACCTTACCTTGCTTTGAGACCTGTTCCCCTGCCTGTTCTCTCCACTCCTCAGCCCTTCAGCTCTGGCCTTCATCTATACCCAGCACCACTGCTCGGTCCTGCCTTTCCCACAGCCGTGCTCTGAGGTGCTCCTCTCCCCACAGGCCCCCAAAGTCCCTTTATCTACCTAAGAAATGATTTATTGCCTTGGAACAATGTTTTATACAACAACTTGTGTCCACTGCAACAGAACTTGAGCATAGATGAGCAGGTGAAACATGGGCACAGCGTAATTAATAAGATTCACACCGAGGCTGAGACTAACTATGGAGATTATTGCATTTAGAGTAGAGCATTTGGAAAAACAAGGCCTTTACATAATTTTTCTGTTATAAGCTTTCATACAGGTAGGTGCATAAAACAGGGACACAGGAGAGAAAAAACCCCAAATTTAAATGCTTGGGAGGTTGTTGGATAAAATGATGGCAGAAGACACATAATCACACAGACACAAAAGCCAAAATGAAATTAATGTTAAAAAGGGACAAGGGACAACTGTATGAATTTTGGGTCTTTCACAGACTTTAACTTCCACCACTGGATAAATTTACCCTGTATCTGTATTGCTAATGATGCTTTTTGTTGACTGCTCCTGCTTTTCTGAGGAAAGAAAATTTCTTTCTAGTATTTTAGGAAGGCAAATCCTTGTTAATGGCACCAACTGGGTCTTAAAGGTTTTACATTATTGGCAAAATTGTGTATGGCTTAAGATATGAAACACTTTTATTTGAACTCCTTTTCTCTGCTGGATTTTGCTACTCATCACCCCTCACTGTATCACTATGTTGTGTGATATATAACAGCACTGCTTTCCCTGACAAAGCAAAAGAAATCAAAACTGAGAAAAAGCAGCAGATATGTCACATCCTTGAGGCAGAGCTGAAGGAAACCTTTCAGAAACAAGTTGGTAGCATTTAATTATTCTAGGCCCTTCAAGATAAAATCCATCATATTGCTATGTTCTGAGGTTATCACTGTCTATTTCTTGAGTGCACATGAAAAGGGAACTTTTGGATTTAGCACCAAAGGACAGAGATTTAAGAACGTCCTGATCGATGTGCTGAGGTTGTTTGATGCAGGTCCAGAAAAAACATCAGCTGTACAATTGATGATGCCCATACAGTGACTGGTGAGACAAATTGTTCTGCTGGCAAAAGAGAAGTTTGGGTCACAAAGGTCTACTGCAGACATATTTTCTTATGATATTTCATTTCCAGCTTTACCAGCTGCTTGACAAGTTAAATTCCCTTTGTGCTGTTATAAAATGGTGAGTTTAAAATGAAGATCTCGAATCACAGGCAAATTTGGGCAATTATGTAAAGTATTAAAATCTTGCAGTCTCATAGCTTGTTGTAACATACTGAGGTCAAATGGTTTTCATGAAGACAAATGGTCATCCCATCACACATGCCTTGCACACTGGCCATGGGTAGGTGCCACAATTTTCAGTTCTAGATGACACCTATAAAATACTTGTACTGTGATGCATTGTTTGGGTGAATTCCAGTTGGAAAAGATTGAAGTCAGCTGAAAGCAGTTACAATATAATTGCAAATAGACTTTGTACTTTGTGGTAAATATTTTTTGTGTGTGTGCTTTCTGGCTGCTGTCTTTCCTGCTTCTGCTTATCAGATTATGCAGATTATGTGAGGACAGAGACCTCTTCTCACACATCACAGGGTGACTACATGGGTCTTCCTAGCTCCTCGTAGCTGTGGGTGAAAACTGTTTTACCTTCTCAGCTGTATTTTGGTACCTTTACTTTGCCACATGGAAAACGGGAGAGAAAACAGAGAAGAGATTACAGATGATTGGTCCTCCTCCAAATGGGATTGTCTATAATGCTAGCGTTTAGGTAAGGTAAATTGGTTCCTTCTGATCTCCAGTCTCAGGATTTACTTGATTATCATGATACCTACCACCTGATTGCACTAGACTTTGGTATCAAGTTTAGATTTCCTTTCTACACATTCAGGAATCTTCATACCTTTCTATACTTATATTTATTGGCTCTTATGTTACTTTCTTCTCTCTGGCTTTGCTATTTGCAGTATCTATATTCCCACTTCCCTCTCAGCCTAACTTTATGCCAAACCCCATGTCACTAACAGCATACAGAATAACGCTTTTTGCAATGGGTCAGAAGGCTCTGATGACCTTCTCTTCCTCCTGCTCAGTTCCGTCATGGGTCATAACAAAAATTATCAGATATCTAATGCCTAGATACAGTAGCAGTTAGAGAACTATCTTATTCATTAATTTAAACTAAGAAAAGTGTCAGGAACTAGTTTTTTCCACCACTCACTTTCATCTGTTTATCTTTGGTTCATCTTTGCTGCAGAGATCTGTCTTGTCCTCCGTTTGGTGCCTACTGCATGTTGAGGTCTCTTGTGATCATCCAAACGGCACAGCTGCCATTGTGCCATTGTGCTTCCATGTATGCCTACCTCCATGCTAACACAGCAGTGAGAGATGTGGCAACTCAGCCCTTGAGGAGAGTGTCCCTCGCACTTGGTACTTTGCAATTTAAAACTATTTTAGAATTAGCTGCTACTGGACATTGGAGCATCCTCCTTTCCCTTCTAGGACCTTACTTGAAGATTCCTTTGTTGGGCAGTACACTTATTGAACTTGGGTGCTTCCTGCTCTTATGCTGTGCGTGGTGCAACAAGGTCCAATAATCATGAGCTGTGAATGGATGAGCCCTTTCTTTTTGTGTTTCTGCTATTTCTAAAGTAGAGTATAGGTAATAGGCTGTATAGTGACAAGGTTTATGAGCAGCAGGGAAATGTGACATTATTATGGATCTTTTACCAAAACTAACGTGATTTTTTACCAGAATGAATGCTGAGGAGACTTTGTTCATCTACTGGTATTCAAAGAATGGAAAAGGAGATAATATTCCCATGCTATCTGCATATAAGACAGCAACAGAAATATATCCTAATTATTTTGCAGTAGGAGCAGATAGACAGGAAGTTGTCAAGCTTAGGTGCCTGTCACAGAATGAGTTAAATTGATGAGTCACTGTTGACTGGATTGATTGATCCATTTGCTTACATGTAGGCATGCAGTGTCCTTTGAGACACTGTACAGTACTACCTTACTACCAGTTATCGTTCCTTATATCAGCTGCACTTGACAATCTCCTGTAAGTTCTGTATACATCTGTTAACATCTGGCTGATGTGTTTGGGACCTTAGGCTATTCATCTGAAATGAAACTGAGCAGCCATGTGTGGGCACCAAATTAATATTTGTTGACTGCAGGGAGACCTTGTGTATCTTGTGTAGTGCATAGGTAGTCCCTGTATTTATGTATCTATTGCCTGCACCTGAATCCTGCCCCCTATGTCTTTTAGTTAACTTATATGTCAATTGAAAGATTGCCTTTAAAAATTATGCTGTCTAAATCTGTGTTTGCACATCCAAAAGGCTCAATATAAGACAGCAAAGCCAAGGGAGAGAAGCAGGACCAGGAACAGCCATGCATGCTTACGATGAATGAACTTGCCCATCTCCATGCTGTTGTGTGAAAGCTGAGTCCAAAGGCAGAGCAATGCTGGTCTGCATGGAGGTAGGCAGTGGTGCAAACAGTTGACCATGCGTGTGTCCTGGAGCTACAAAACCCCTAAACACATTGGGAAGTGTGGGGGACGGTTGTACCTTCCTCCAATACAACTAATTTTGCCCCTTTATAGGACTTCAATGGTATATTTGGGTAATTCTTCTCACTCTCCGTTGGGGCAAGCAAATGTGCTGTTGCAACTACTTAAATAAACACAATTGCAGTAAGACAAAAAGTAATTAGAAAGAAGGGTTATTTAAGTTGGGTTATTTTTTCTTTCTTTCTTGTTTAATAGTATGCAATGGCAATGCAGGAACATATAGTGTCTTTATTTTCCAGTTTGAACTGTACAACATAGGTTTGCTAGTCCTACCATGAGTTTCTTCAGGCTGCCATTTCCAGGTGACGATCTAGTAGCCACCAGACCACTAGCTGTATTTCAGTATTTAGTGGTTTTCTTATATATAACGCAGAGGTTTAATGTATCCAGGGTGTTTATAGGCTGCTGAAATAACATATTATTCTTCCTACATGAACTCTGATCATTCTTTTAAGCAGTACGTTTTCAGATGCCATCTTTAATTTGTGATACTAATACTGAACTTGATCACTGTTCAGTGGTTTTACTGAAGTATTTACATATAGATTAGTGAAGTAATTTTTTCTAGATTACTGAAAGCTCTCCAGCCCTGATAGGAATCATAAACTTAACCACAGTATCTCTATGACATGAACAGGATTTTTTGCTTATGAAATGGCCTTGGAGGTTTACTTTCAAAACAAATTGAGTGTATTTTCTCTGCCTCATACATTTAGCTCTGACTACTTGGGGAATGATTTGGCAAGTGAGTGTTTTGAATGAGCGGCAGTGAGTGTATTCTGAGAATTGTTTTTTTCCACATCAGCACCCTTTTAAGTAAGATGAACTATCTCAGTGAGGTTTTACCCAAAATTACATTTTAAAATAATGAACTAATTAGTTAAGACATATATTACTTTATTATGTAAAAAGAAACCTTTCCAGGAGTGACAGCTTAGTTACATAAAGTGCCTTCTCATTGTATACTAAAATGGAAAGATGGACCTGTTGTAGAACACTTGGATCACTACTATTAATTATCTGATTTGAAGATCACCTCTGGCTGTTAAAAAGATTTATATTAATCTGCACTTGATAGATTTAGAAGGATTAAAGGAGTGAAGGAGAGCGAATAAAAAGAGAACATCTTCCTGGCTTCATTGTTAGATGACCTTGCGCCATGGTACGTTTAAATTGCTTACTTCCTCTAACTCTATAAAGTTCTGTGTTTTCATTTCTGGATTAGATTGAAGTGTCAACTGCTTTTGATGAATTACACTAGTAATATATGCTCATGTTCTTCTTTGCTCTTTTTTATTTATATATGGCCAGTATAATTTAGTTCACCTAAAAAAGCTTTCAGGAAAAAAAGCTTATTTATTTTTTTTTTAATTACAGTTTTAGCAAAGTGTATTTTTTAAATGTCTTTAACTTCATTCTGAAGAAATAAAATATATGTTCAGCTGTTTAAAAAAAGCTCAAATGAAAAGTTTATTCCAAACATCCTCATTTTCCACACCCTGAAACTCAGCATGATTTGTAGAAAAAAGAGAATTATAGAAATAAAATGGAAAAGTTATTGCAATTAGTGATTTAAACCTTTACCCTTTACCTTGATCTGTGTGAAATACTGCTGAAATCAGAAGGTCTCCTTGCAAGAGCAAGGGTTTAGCCTTACCTTCAGGATTGGGGTCTTATTTATTTATTGCTGAAAGGTGCAGAGGGAAGCAGAAGGCTTTAAGTGCTTTATTTCTGTTATTGAAGATTCGCACTGATGCAGAACCTGAAAGAACAGCAAATAAAATCAAGACACATTTATATACAGTACGTGTGCTAATGGCCTGAATTAGAAAGGGCTGTACATGCATACATTGTTTTATACCCATAGCTTCACATCAGAAGGGACAGAGATATATTTAGTCAAGTGTATTTTGTGCTGATTAAGTGCTAGCAGTGTTCAAGGCCAGGTTGGATGAAGCCTTGGGTGGCATGGTTTAGTGTGAGGTGTCCCTGCTTATGGCAGGGGGGTTGGAACTAGATGATCTTAAGGTCCTTTCCAACCCTAACTATTTCCAACCCTAACTATGATTCTAAGTTATACGATTAAATCTATATTTTTTCATGTTAAAGTAGTATAAACAGCAGCAGCTTCTCTGTACATTAGTTAGCCCCCATGTGTGAAAGTGCAGTGAATATGTTTTATGTGTAAGCAAATGAACAGAGTTATTTAGTATACGCGTCATTAAAGCACACATTTACTTTTCCTTAGCATTGCAATTTAAAATCCTTGTAATACCTGGTCTAGTAGAAGTTAGACGAAGGCAGGGAGGTTGGAGCTAGGTGATCTTTAAGGTCTCTTCCAACACAAACCATTCCATGATTCTATGACAATGAAGGACTTTGGGTTGTTTTCAGGTTTTGTCTTGTCTTTAAGAAAACTCCAGTCTGAGACAAATGCTTATTTTTCCAAAAGAGCAGGGTGAGCTTGGAGATGTCTGAGACAGGAAATCTGTTACTGCAACTTCGAGCAGTGTCACAAATACTAAACAAAGCTAATAAAATACATACAAATATCCATATTTTATGTGTTTCCTCATTTCAGAAGCTGTCTTGAGGGAATTAATTGCACTATACAGTGCTGGGGAAGTGGTCCATTGTAGATGTATCTGGTGCATACAGTTCTCATCTTTTTCCCCAGTGGGTGTTTCCATGAGCTCTATTCTACATCAGAGTGTGCACATACACTGACTAGAGGGAGAATAAAAACAACCCTAAGTTATAAAGGGTTAAGCATCAGAAGAAGTTTTTTATCAGAGCTTACTGAATCTCATGAATATCAAGGGCTCTTTGTGTCTTTGTTAAACCAAACCATGATTTCTCTTGTGGCTTTATGCAGCATCTCTGACTATTATTTTTCTGTATCCCACTGTGTGCTGCACCATCTCAAACAGAACTGGAGCTGCAGTTGTACTTCCACTATGAACAGTGATAAGCAAGTACATGCCCTTCTATCTGTTGTTTCCAAATGCAACATTTGATTGAGTGGAACAGTTTCTCAGATTATATAATCTTGCTCCTAGTGCCACCTGTCATTTAACATTGTTGTTGCTGGCTTTAGGCTATGTTGTATTTTGCTTTCCAAAACAGTACAGATTCTTGAATGAGAAAACTAAGAGAAAATCTGCTCAACAAAATGAGACATCTGAACAGAAGGGATTAATTTAACAACACTGTCCTCCACAGTTTATTACTTTGGTTCAAATACAGGAGTAATTAGGAGATGTAGTTTTCTGCTCTTAGCAAAGATTTTCTGTTGCTGGCTTCACTGATTAATACAGGGATAGTGTGATTTTGCTGACTGTTTGTCTATGGCTTTTATGCTTCTTCAATTTGTTTTTACATTACAGCGGAAGGTTTGGAGCAGAATTATGTTGCCACAGAGAAAACACATTTACATAGGAAGTGCTAGCTCTAGGAACATCTCTTTAAGCAGCTAAAAAGCCAATTGCTCTGTTCCTAGGAAATGAGTTAATAAAGTCCTATAAAACTCTACCAAGTAGATGTGAAAGACTGTAGATCCTGATGCTGTAAGTTATACTTCTACAAAATTACAAGTCCTCTGACCTGAAACATCCTGCCTTGCCTTCTTTTGGTAGTAGGAGCTTTGATCTTAGCTGGGGGCGGGGAGAAGGAAAGAGGCCAAAGGGTGGCTTGGGGAGGAAGGCGTCTATAGATTTCCTCAGCTGTTAGTGGAAAGATAGAAAGAGGAGTGTCTTTAGAAGGCCCTTCACAAGGGCCCATGACAATGGTCTCTGTCTCAAGCAATACTGAGGAACATTCCCTGGCATGGCAGCTTAGCTGTAGATATTTATCATTTTTCAGGATGCTTCTTGGAATGTTTCTGGCCCAGGCAAGCTAACCGCCTCTCCAAAAATTCCCAGGCACTGTTCAAAAGCTATGGGACCATTTTCAATATAGAGTTTGCATGCAGCTATCCTGGTTTTGAGGGTCAAAGAGTTTAAGAGCATGAAGACGGACCCTTCTGCACTAGGTCTCAGTGTCAAAACATGCTTGCAGAATAAATTATATATTCACATAGATGTAGCCTAGTCTGCCTCCTGGACTAAATAAAAGGCATCTGAAAAACAGAAGTGTTAAATCACTAAGCAGTAAATGCTGCTTAGCTATGGTGATGGCAGCACAGGGTAAGAACAAACCTCTAGAGTCATCTTCGTGTCAAGCTGTATGAGAGCTCCTGAGTAGAAGCTTAGAATTTTAGGAGTGATGAAGGCTGTAAGTCAATAGAACAGATTCACCAATGGTAGCAAGGCAGTAAAATGTCAGGCATAGTAAAGAAACAACCCCAGTGGAAATATAAATACCATGACTTGAGATCCACAACAAACTGAGCATAATTATAGCCAAAGTATGTTTCCCATCTTACTAATGACTGTAATGCCTGAAAGTGCAAGTGTATCCTGTCTAGAATTGTAAATATCTCTTCAAACTCAGCACTGCCTATATTTTACAATGTCCAGCTTGAGCAAAACAGAGGTGGTATGGCAGTGGAAGAGGCAACTGCCTGAGCATAGAACGATAGACTGGTTAGAATTGGAAAGATTTCAACACCCCACCCCCACCCCCCCCCGCCCCCCCGCAGCATCTTGCCGTAACTGCTAAGGATGATAGACAGTTCTAAGGAGGATATGTATCTACTTTTCATTCATGTGGGTCACTCTGGGAAAGATAGAAGGTTGTGGGGAAAAGGTGGAAGGTTGTGTGAGCTTACCTGTCTTGACAGCAGCTGAGGGCTGTGAGATAGAGATAGCAGGATTGACTTTTTCCCAGCATACTGCCAATGGAGAAAACTGTCTAAAGCCAAGTGTTGCAAATTGCTCCACTGTTTTAAACCTTTCTGTAATAGTAAAATCAGCCATGAGGAATGGTGTTTGAACCATCTCATGCTATCATGCTGGCGTGGTTTCACCCTGAAAACCTGCTGCTTTCTCTGCAGAGTTTTCCTTAAACATGCTAGGGTTATACTCTGATATTAGTCTGTTTCTATCTTCATTTCATTATCTGCTTTCAGTTTTTGTATCTTTGCTTTCTTTTACCTTGAATTAATTGTATACATTTTCTGTTCTCCCTTCACACCTGAAATTTTATGCTGCTCATATATCTTTTATATTTATCTCTCAATATCTTTTTCAATTCTGTGTTTATTTGCTATGCTCTTTTTCTCCTTCTACTGTACATATTGTTGGATAATATTCATCACCCTTGGATATACAGTAATTGCTTTCTGAACGGTTCCTATTTCCTCTGTGTCCTTCCCTCCTCCTATTCCTCCCATGAGACGGTTAACCCACTGCTCCAGCACTTCCCCATTCTTCTGTGTTCAAAGTCCTTGGGTGTTTTTTGTTTCTCTTGCAGGTACAGTCTGCAGTAATGAATCCAACTAGATTGTGGTCATTAAGGACTCCTCTACCTCTGCCTCCTGACAGCTGCACTGTTGAAAGTCAGAACTTTTGTCTTCCTTGCCACCTTTTAATACACTGAAGATATAGTACGTGGCTGTTGCTTGATTTATCTCTCTCATTGTGTCCTGGTTCCTGTGTGTTTGGGTAGCTGAGATCTCCTCTTATTAGTTTTGACATTTTGCTGTATCTAATAATCTCCTTGTTCTTTCTGATCCTCTCTTTTCTGGTTTATATCCAGTCTGTACTGCCACCTTGCTCCACAAAACTGTCTCAAGTTTTGAACCATGATGTTCCTTTACATCCAAAAAACTTTTGTCTTGTTCAAAGTTTGGTCCCATTGGAAGGGAAGAGTTTTGAACTAAGCCATTACAACATAAGCAGTGTCTGCTTAGCAGAATGCCTTCCTCCACCTGCGGCTCCCGCCCACAGCATTCTCAGCATGCTGGCCCCAGATCAAGCAATTAAGTACACGCTTCAGTTCAATCATGTGAGGAGCACCGTTAACTCAACAGGACTACTTACATGCTTAAAAGTTGGCACAGGATTAAACGCTTTGCTAAATCAAAATATTGGAGCTGTGATTTTAATGCAGCTTGATTAATGAAGATTATACATCCCCGCGACATGAAAGGTGCATAGTAACTCATTCTGGTAGACAGTCAAGTGTGAAGACAGAGAATTCAATCCCTCATCTAGGTCTTAGTAGCTCATGTGTCTGTGTGCATTTGCATACACACAGTTGCCGGGAGGACAGGACCATATTTGAGAATATCAAGCAGATAGTAAAAGTGAATGTTAAAAATCTGGGACTCACTCATTGCCTATAGATGCAGTAAGAAATTCCCATTGACTTTAATAGCACAGTATGGGGACTGTCTAAGACAAATACTGGAACAGCGTTTATCAAACAGCTCCATACCATGGACACATTTCTTATTGCAGTTTAACTTTACCATGTCTTACACCTTATGTACAGATTTTACAGAGAGCAGTAGGTTGAGTTAGCGTCCTTCTTCTGGATTGTGTTAATGCCTGACAAAATATTGAATGAAGCATGTATAAATCATCTGATTTTCTTACACTTTATCCTGGCTCATGATCAGAGTCTTTAAACATTAGAGTGATAATCCTAGTGAGCATTTAAGTAATTATGTATCAACCCCTTCCATCATAGATGACTTAGCAAATAGTGGATTTGCCTATTGTATTTCAGTGCTAGGGTGAACATTGCCAAAATTAATATCCATATGAGATAAGGATATTTATTCTAATCTGGTCATGTAGTTTTCAATAATGTTTTAAGGAAAATTAAATCACCTCTGAAAACTGAATTCTCAGGGTGAAATTACATACCGTCATAGCCATGATATGGCACATTCATTTTGTTACAAATGAATATATCAGCTTAGATTTGTTTTAGCATGGCTTATGCTTTCCAAATTCAGGTTTTAAAGGTTCACTCTGACTAGTGTTTCAGCAAAATGCATCTGGAGAGACAGTTGGATCTCATTTATAAGCATCTCTCACTTTCTGCCTTATGCTGTAATAAATGTTCTTGACTGTAAGATTTTAGATGAGATCCTGCTTATCCCTTTCTTTACTGGCAAACCTGAAAAAAGGACAATTTCTTTTTCACAGCTGTTACAGAAGAAGACTAACTTGACTCCGTTTTTAAAGCAGACCACTTAATATTTTTGGAATTACTGCTTGAATTCCATCTGCAGGGTGGCATTTATTATAACAAGCAAACGAAGAGAACTGCTCACATCACAGCTTCTTTCTTTCACTGCCAAGAACTATTTGCCATATCAAAGAAATTTGTCTCCAAAGTTTTCTTTTTTTAATATGTTCTATTTTTAATGGTTATCTTTGACAGGTGACTGTAAAAACTGGATTCCCAAAACTCATGAAGAGCTCTAGATCCAAAATATCCTTTAATATCTTTGCAAACAGCCCTGGCTTGGGGGAAAAAAATTCCATCTTTGCCTTCAGATTAAATTGCTTAAAATAGGTGCCATTCTTTTAAAACTGAAGTAATCTATGCCTCACGGTATAGTGAATAAGAAAACTGGGATGCAGACGTTTGATGTTTGCCAGCTTTAGTTAAACTTGTAGCAGAGGGAACCCACTGTAGTGGGTCTGTCTGGGATTGAGTTACCTTTCTTCACAGCAGCCCTTATGGCACTGTGCTTTGTATCTGTGGTTAAAACTGTGCTGATAACATACCAGCATATTGGCTATTGCTGAGGGGTGTTCCCACAGAACCAAGCCTGTCTCTTGTCTCTCACCTCTTCCCCATTCCCCCAAAGGCCAGTAGGTTTAGGGGATTAAGAGGAGACAGCTGACCCCAACTGACCAAACTGACCATAACAAAATGCAAAATAATGAAAGATCACATTTTTCTGCCATGCTCATGTAATCCCATGGAAACTCGTACAAGAATTGTACTAAAATAAAATAATCTTTGAATGGAAGGTGGCAAAAGAGGCAGACAGAGATTCACAATGTCAGCTTTTTTGTTCAGACACCAGTGCACAATATATATACTCCTCAACTTCCAATATTGGCACTACATGAAAATACTTACCGATAAAGTATGACATGATAGTAAAGTCAGAAAAGTGAGACTTTATAAATTACATCCAAAAATACATCTCCCCATGGCTGAAGTGTCGATGCTCAGCATGCGACGCCATCACTGATAGACCATACTTTCTGAATCAGAAGTCATATGCCAAGAGATACATAAATTAAACAATACATTTTCAAAAAGAAAACTGGGGGCGGAGGGAGGACATGACATTGTGGACAGGCTGCATGACAGCGGGCACCTGGTGAGCAATCCAGAGGCCTTGGTGCTGGAGGATGGTGTCTCTGTAAGGCTTACACAAGAGCAGTCGAGATAAGCTGAAGGCCATGGATGAGGAAATGTATAAACACCAGCTGCAAGGTTGCAGGAGTAAGCAGAAGAGAAAAGGAACTGAGAAGCGATAATTCACAATAGCCTGGCTATTCCGAAGGTCGAGTTCCCAGGACGGTGCTGTCCAATCATAGCAATGTTAAGGTTTAAGGTGCCCAATCAACACTTGCCAAATCCATGTAGCTGTGCTAAGAATCTCTATATAAGGTTGACACTTTGTCTAATAAAATGGCATTTGCTTGATCACATTGGTCGTCTCAGCATTGCCCGTAGGAATAATGGAGCTCCTGCAATGACACACACTATTGCATGATGACAGGGTTCATTTTCACAGGCTGCCAGCAGAGTTTGAATCCTCTTCAGCTGTCCTAGCAAGTATCCAAATTCTTGTTTGCCACGTTCACCCCAGGAAGACTCTGCCTGAGCCAGTAAAGCTCCAGTTTGCCATAGAAGAGGAAGGGATTTTGTCCAGCTCTGCCAACGTGTTATCTGAGAGGTAACATGCGGTGCCACTTGATGATGAATTGAAGGGTGACAGTTGCCAGCTGTCTAAGGAAAAGTCTGAGGTCTTGCCACGCAACAAGCTCCCTCAGATACACAGACATACAATATAGCCATGTGAAGAGGGGACAAATAAGTTTCTTCATTCTTAGGTCAAAGCACTTTCCTTCTGCACATACATAAATAAGGAATCTCTCTCCTGCAGATGAGTACCGTAATGGAAACACATTTCACAGTATTTTGCCCTAATCAGATAAATCAGTAAAACAGACACCTCTGTCAGCTGAAATGTCTTCTTTCTGCAAAATCAAATCTATTCCATGTTTCTGATCGTACTACGAAATTAATATAACTGCATGTCAGTGAGACTGAAAACATGAAATGACTCCCATCTAATAGAACCATAGTCACAGTTTTTAAGGAAGATTCAGCAGAAATAAATGTAATAAATGTAATGGTGGAGTTGTAATAACCTCCAGCAGGTGGTCTAGAGAAGAAACTGCAGGGCATGGAGGAAGCTACTAAATTCCCATCCTTTTAAATGAGAAAAAAACAGAAAGGAAATGGGGAAGAGGCATCTCACAGACAAGTATCTTGCTGTTGGAAAGTGCTGCCAGCATTTCCATTAAACTTGCTACCAGCAGCTGCAGTAAAAGTAAGTGCTGGAGAGACCACGACGAATGGGGAGAAAGTTGTCTGTTACAGAAATACCTTACATTTAAGTGGGATTATTTGATGTTAAACAGAATTTAGTATAAGAAAGCGTAGAAGCAATTTCTACTTAGATTAAAAATTACTGAGCAGATCATGGGAATAACCCTTAGATAAGATCTTACAACATATTTCCCTAATTTTCCTTCATGCAAGGCTATATGACCTGGCATTTGCTGGTAAAAAGACAAATGAGTGTAAGTGTAGGGTGTTCACGAGCCCATTAATCATTTTTACAGAATGATTCAAATATGGCTTATTTGTTAAGAAAAGGTAGAAAGACTTTTGCCACCTCTTTGGCCTGGGATTTGCATGCAACCGATGCATTTAACCCCTGATAATTATGGGTGAGTATCCAGCCAGTGTGTTACCTGGACGGGGAGAGAGGGGCACGGTATCTGATTTTGTGGGGGTCTTGGTCAGATGGTTCAGTCACATCTTTGCATGAGCACGACTGCACTGCTCCTAGGGTCAGTACTAGTAATTCAAAAGCAGTTTTAGCTACTTCTCCATGGCCAACTGATCTATTAATGACTCCTACAAGCCTGAGCCTGCTCCTCACAGTGAACCGTGAGTCCTGGGGTGCATGTTTCAGAGGCAATTAACTGTCCCTCAGCTGAATCCACTGGGCTCATTTGCTCTGGCTCGGTCCCAGCACCCCGCTGAGCACTGCAGAGCTGCACTCACAACTTCACATTATTCCTCGCAGGGCTGTGAATTCCGGGAGGTTTATTAACTTCCTCAGCAGCACTCTGCAAGCAGACAGAGCCAGCTCGGAGCTGGGGCTGCGTGCCAGAAACTGTTGATCAGAGGGTGCTAGAGAGCACAGCAAGGAGACTAAACCTGTTCTCAGCTCCATCTTGTGCTGAACGTTGGGTGACCCCTGTGGTGCTTCTCCAGTGTCTCTGCGCTGTATTCCCTACTAAACATGCTTTGGGAGATTAACATTAGTTTGGCTTTTTATACCCCAGATAACGGAGAATTTACCTGTAACATTTTTGGAGCTTACCTCACTGGCAGATGGAAAAGGGAATTTTCCCAAGGGGCTTAGTGACCCCACAGTGAACTCAGCCCTAAAGTCTATCAACTGGGAAAGGACTGGATTATGTTAACTATATGTAGGACATGCAACCCAGTATTAAGGTTGAGATATTTAATCCGATATTTAAGAAGCCTAGCACTTCTATCAGTACTGCATACAGGAGAATCACTTCAGAGGTGATCAAAGGCACACATAACATGGAGATGTAGCTTGTTAACTAAAACAGATAAAAGGAATGTCACTCCCTCCTCTTGGATACTGTACCCTCTGCAAGAGGAGGTGAGAACTGGCTGACCTGGCTATGGCAGCTAGACAAATCTGCTGCTTTTTATTATCTGTTCACCTCCTTGTTGCAGAGAACAAGGTCCAGCATAGCCACTCTCCTCGCTGGCTCCTCTGTCACTTGGAGAAGGCATTTATCATCACTGCATTCTGGGAATCTCCTGGATTGCTCATGTCCTGCTCTGTTGTCTCTCCAACAGATATTGGGGTGGTTGAATCCCCCATGAGGACCAGGGCTTGTGAACATGAGGTGACTTCTATCTGTCCATAGAGGGCCTCATCCACTCAGCCTTCCTGGCCTGTGTGGTCGCCCTCTATAACCAGGCAGCTCCTCATCCGTTCCCAGGCAGCGCTTGTCACTGACAGAGA
The DNA here is from genome assembly GCA_002631895.1 of Agapornis roseicollis. Lineage (NCBI taxonomy): Eukaryota > Metazoa > Chordata > Aves > Psittaciformes > Psittacidae > Agapornis > Agapornis roseicollis. The sequence continues at coordinate 26,370 of NDXB01013281.1, read as the reverse complement.
AGGTGACATCCCTTCCCTGTCTCCCCTGCCTGTCCTTCATAAAGATTCACGCAGGCGTCAAAAAAGTTAAGCAAGCTCCTGTGTCAGCTGTTCTTCTGCCAGTGCATGAAAGCGCAAACAGTGGATCCACGTGCTTCTGAAAATACACTCCTGATAACGCTTTCTGAAACCCTACAATCAGTTCCCAAATTGGTCTTTTATGCTAGTAAGTGCTGCCAAAGTTACAGAAGTGCTTTCTGGAGCAACTGTTGTGTGTAGAAACCTGTTGCAGTAAACACTCTTCTGTTTCATTTCTGTTGCCTAGTTTTCAAGTTGTTATGTGCAATAGGGAAGGTAATAAGAGCAGCAAAAGAATAGCTACTAGAATAACTGTGACATACAAAGAAAATGGAAAACAGCAGTGAAATTGTAGCTAAGGAAGCCTATTTGGTGTCTGTACTTCCTTGAGAATATCCAGTCTATGCATAGCTGTGAAAGCAATCATGACAGTTGAACGACTGTCAGAAAATCTCTATTGCTGTGGGGGGAAAAAAGGAACAAAATAGTTGTATTAAACTGAGATACAACAACAATTTCTTTCACAATACAGGACTATAAAAAAAACAGGTTTTTCTTCTCTCAGCCTCATAACTGGGCCTGACTCCTACTTGGATTAATTTCATAATCTAAATCAAACCACCATGTACTTGCTGATTTTATTCACAACAGTATTTTTAATTTGATTGTTGTAATATCTGAGATTTAGTTTCATAGGTTATGGTCTTTCAGTCTTAACTCTTTTGTTAAGTCCTTTTATTTGCCATCTAAATTTCTTACAATGTGCAATAAGGAAAATTGTACAGACTAATTTGTTCTTTCAAACTGTATCGGTTTCAGCATGTCAAGAGCGGAAGTAGTATTTGTGTACCCGTTATTTCTCATGCTTCTAAAGGAAATGTTCAGAAAGAAAGGAACTGTCAGGAAGAAAACATCTGTCTGTTGAGAAGTTTCCAGTGAAAATGAAGAGATCGTTAGACAAAAATAGTTAATAGTGATGCCTTCAGGGGAAATTCCCTCCCATGGAAAACTGTCAATATATTTGGGGCTGGTGAGATGACAGCACTTGGTTTGCCATCGTGCAGAATAAAGACTGAATTCACCCCAAAACTCTCATGTCTTAGCTTTGAAAACTTACTGCCCTCGTGGCTTCATTCTTCTGCTTGTGTGGACTCTGAAATATTGTTGTGAAGTCAGCCCCTGATTGCTCTCCAGTAGTCAAGACTGTTAATGCCTTGTTCCTCCCCTCTTCCTCCTCCCCATGATTCAGGAAGCAACATATACTGAACCTTTCCTTTTCCTGAACAGCTACTTTCCAGTTACTGTGGTTTTATACAAAGGAAGATTCTGACTAACCAGGTCTCAAAAGGTGTACCAGGATCTGTTGGGTGTCAATGCTGTGTGCAGTTAAGGTATTTAAGCTGAGGTGCACTGAAAACAGAGAGGTAGAAAAGGATTTTTCCTCGTAGTTAGCATGAGTTTGTTATCATTAACTTAGGCAGTATTGATGACAGCTGTTAATTGGTGGATAGCTCTGAGGAATGTACTTTTATTTATTGTTTGCAAAGGGTTACCCGTGCACAATTCCTTGCAGCTAGTGCTAGTTGATTGTGGCTCTGTGCCTGCTGCTGCTGTCAGAAATTACATCTCATGTTTTGGATTATAAACCAGGTTTTAGAGAATTGCCCCTAGGCTTTTTAGTGACTCTCCTTATTACTGACACAAATGAATCAGCTGTTAGCCAAGCTTTGCTAATGTGGCCCTGTAATTGGTACCATAGTGCTGCTCACTGCTCAGTACTTACTGGCACCTCCCGCATTTCTGCATGGAAATGGTAGAAACCTATTACTGAGCCTTCAGTTTTCATAAGGAGGACTTCCCTTGCAAGTAACTTCAGTTTCCTTCAAATCCACAGCATCCAGTACTGGAGAGCATCAGACTTATTTAAAAATTGGAGATTTGAGTGGGGTGAAGAAGGGTTTGAAAAGCCAAGGAGAGCAACTGAATGAAAGGAGAGGCAGGAGAAGGTTGTTTGAGAGACAGCCATAAGGAAACCTCTCTCCTTTTCTGAAGGTGTGTTTTATAACCTGATTCTCTGAGTAAAGCTGAGGGGTTTTCTGGTTGTTTTCTCTCCTCTAGGCTAAAGGTCAATCATTTAATGGTCTCTGCAGAACTTTTGTCTGCCTTCACCTTTCTCTAAATCCAGACTATTAAAATGATGTGTCTGATAGTAGTTTCTTTGTATATAGAAATGACCAGGTCAGTTGCTATTATATACCAAAGAATTGTAATTAAAGTAAAATTGAAACAAAGGAAAAGCAGGAAGTTGAGTGCTACCTTTACCTGCCTCGCTAGCCCAGATCCAGAATGCAATCTTAAAAAGAAAAAAATGCATTTGTCTGGCTGTAATGATATATGACTAATAGCAGAAATTTATTCTAGGTCTCATTCATTTTGGATTATCCCTACTTGTAAGAAAGCAATTGAAAGGACCTTGATCAAGGAGTATATTTAAATTGTTCACTGTTTAACGGAAGAGAGAACAGAGATCAAGAGATAAGTTGTACCTAAGAGAAATGAAGCAGTTAAGGGAGTGCAATGATTAGTGAGACTTTTATCTCTGGAGAGCAGAGAAATCTAAACCCGCTCATTCAGATTACAGTCCACTTTACCTGTTCCACTTAGCTTCATTTTAAATTTGTATACAGGAGAAAATCTGCATTCATTTAGCATGGGCCACATTTCCAGATGCAAACCCAAGGCTCTCTGTTGAGCAGCATGTTCACATCAGTCTTTAGCTAGTAGACTTGGGAATGACAGGGCTGATACATTCACAGAAGTAATAACCCCCTTGCAAGTGACAGCAGAAAAAAGCCCTGAATGCATACTACAGCCTTCCTGCTTATCCTGTCTTTAAGACTTATTCAAGACATTTTTCTGAACAAAGGCAGCTTGAAGGCAAAGTTAGTGAAAAGTTTTTCAATACATTTATACAGAAATATATATAAAGGTATAAGTTTATAGGCACACACACTTTCAATTTACATTTAAACACTTCTGTGATTACAAGAATAAATATGTCACATTCCTGCATTCTCCTCTTCCACCTCCTGACATTTCAACACAATTGGTTTTGTACATAACCTTTGCCACCTGCTAGAATTCACTCTGATAGCTGTAGTTGATTTTTTCCAATAAAGGCACTGTAGCAATTTAGAAGTAGTAGTAGAAGGTACAGCTGTAGAGTGGCTGTTGAAAAATGGGCCCCATTAGGAGTTCTACTTTTAGTACTCCAAATTTGAAATGAAGGTTTTTATCACAACAAAAAAAGAAAAGAACCAACCAAACTCCCAAACAGGCTCTGAGAGCGGTGGTAATTTCATGGTTAAATTTGAAGGAAATTAATCGAGTCAATGTGGCCTCACAGGTCAAACAGCGTGTTCCAAAAGGTCTTACTTATTTGGGTATCTATAGCTTAAACTTAAGTAAAAATGTGGGCTTCTAAGCCTTTGTTAATTGAACCAAATAATCAGCAGTAGCTAAAATGCAGCTGGAACAGTGACATGGGAAACTGCAGTTTACTGACTCAGCTTCTCAGGGTGAAGGAAGGGGATTAAGTCATTAGATCCAAGTGTCGTGGGTGACAGGATGTGACATATTCAGTTTACCTTATATCCAAATGCTGTTGCCAAATCTTCTATTCTCCAAACCCATCTCTTTTATGAGCTAAGGCAGTGACAGTGAAACTATTCCACCTCAAAACCCCCTTCTGTTGGGTTAGGTCACTGCACTATTTGAGCATCTGGAGAGCAGCCCATGAGTGGATATCCTTCCTTACCATGGAAATAAATGGAAAGAAGAGTCTTGAAATACCACCACTTGCTAATTGCCTGGATCTGAGCTAGGATCTGTGTCAAAATGCATCTCACCTAGGCTATTCGTTTGACTCATCAGATATCCAGCCCACTCTAAATGTGATTTAAAAATTCATTAGCTCACCTTTTCTTTGTGTGGTAGAACACTCAAATCACCAATTTGTTAGTTAAGTTTCTTGTTTTCATTGATCCTCTGATAAAAAAGCTATTTTTCTGCTATGTCCCACCCCAAATCTACAGTTTTCTGAAGTGTCACAAATATCACCCAATTTTCAATTAGTAATGTATAAAAGTCTATAACAATATACCTTTAGGAGACATAGGCAAGAAAAAAAGTTCTACCAGCTGAGCTGGCTAAGCTAACTTAAAGTGCATAGTGGGGGAGTTCTCTCTTTTCTCTATTGTTTATTATAAATTCCTGATTGGGTCAGATTTAACCGATTATGTCTGAGAAAATGATCAATAAGTATGTTCCAATACAAAGAGCAGAATACTCTCAGTCTTCCACCTGCATGTGCAGCTAGGTGGGCAGTTAGTACTTTCATCATGTGAATGGTTGCCTTACGGGAACATCAAATGTTGAAATCTGCATTTTTATTTACCATGGCTTTGAGCCGCTTACCTAGAGACAGAGCTCTGTATTCCCCTGAACCACTCCTGCATATATCTTTAATACCATCCCTCGCCATAATACGCTCCTACTGTATGTTATGTTTTATGAGTAAATCTTCCAGCCATGGGAATTTACAATTAAAATAACCTTCATATTGAGGACATTTCTGATATTAGCTCTGTCCCTTATTATCCTACTTCTGCTCATCCCCTTGGATGTGAAATTGAAATGGTTAGTTGTACATGGTAAAACAAGGAAACTCCATTTCCATTTTCAAAAGATGACACTTTCTGGTGCATTGGCTGGGACTAAACTCGAGGGCGGTAAATTTTCAGTATGGTACGTAGGGAATTAGCTACACGAATCATTAACATTAATTCCCATCTGTAAATAATTTTGAAATACTTTAACTAGCAGGGGAGCTATTTCATCTTTTATACTTAGCTGATTGTAAAAATGTGTGCTGAAACCATCTGGCCTTAGTGTTTTGTTGGACTTCAGACTTTTAATAGCCAGTCTGATTTCCTTCACTGAATTGGGGTTTTCTAATCCCTAGCTCAATTCTCCTTCCAAACTAGGTAATACCATGTTGCTATTTGCGTGTCAATCAATCCCTATCTCACCAATTGAGATGAATAACAGAGTTGCTATAAAAACTCAGGAAGGCTTTGGGCCTAATTCTCATTCATGCTGAAGTTGCTCCAGTTGCTCATTTACTGGGTGTAAATGCAATTTACTGCCTGGGCAATATAAGGCAACTGTAACATAAACGAGAAGCAGATCCCCTATGTTCAGAGCAGCTAACAACTTCAAATTGCCAAGTACTATTTTCCCACAGGAGCTCGTGTACTAGGGTTTCAGTGCATATAAAGAATGCAACAAGCCAATTAAAATGGAGATATTAAATGAGAAATTGAATGGTTATTTCTAAGGTCTGTTTAGAGCTGATTTTTCCTAACAGTGGGGCTGATTAAGCCTGGCTGTTACGAACGTGCCAGCTTCATCTAAAGTTCAACCCTGCGTGAAGCTTGGATATTTGCCACAGTACATGGAAGGAACTCTCTATTTTACTTAGAGAAGGAGAACTGTATTTCAGAGCGCACACAGGACTCCTTGACTCAGCTGATGGCTCTTCTTTCCCAGGAAATCACTGAGATTCAACAGTTATGAAGCAGTGATGCACAACGGCATGTTTTTGATAATGGGTGAGTGGGGGGATAATGGCAAAAGTAACACGAAACTGTAGTTACCACAAATGCCAAAGACATTGATACCTCACACTGTTTCCCATTTCTAAAGTCATGTTTTTTATTGCCTATAGACTTAAATAATGGTTTTCATTATAGGGCCCCATAATGACTGTGAAGTTCTAACCTTGGTGTTCTGTACTAAGGAAAGCATTTCACAGCAAGTAGATTGTGGAATGGGCTATTCTAGTTTAGACAGAAGTCAGTCATCCCCATGTTTTTCTTACACCTCCATTATATCAGCATGAATACCCACTTTGATGTGAAATCCACATTCCTCCCCAACCCTCCTCCTTCTCTTTTGGTCTGCTGAAGATACTTCAACAACCCACATGCTGATAAAGAATTGTTCTATTGTGGAAACCACAGACATGGGAAGACTGATTTGCTAATACATGAATCCTTATATGCTGTAAGTAAATTGTCCTCTGTACTCTGTTCACTACTTCAGACCTATAAATCTTGTGCCTAGTCTTCTCTCACCGGCTCCTAGTCAGCTGATTTCAATCCTGCCTTCACCTTGCTGAAGAACATAGGGAATGTAGTGTATATATCATCTTAAACAGAGATTAATAGCCTTCTGTGGTTGCTGAATAACAGCCTGGTTGTCTAACCTAGGGCTGTGTTAAGTTGTAGTCCAGACCCCTGCACTATAGCAGCACTCTTAGACATGGTGGTGTGTTTGCAGTATTCCTCACGCTAACCAGCTCTTGAGGCTGGATTATGTAAAGCAAATACCAAGCAGTTCCCCTCCTGAAGGACCAGGAATATTCCTCCTGCACAAAAACCAACCTATCAGCAGGCTTTGTGTCCACCTGAAAGTGACTTTTGCACTGTCCTAGGGGAGATTTATGTTTACAATGACTTTGCTAATTTTTAAATGAAAGGTAAAAATAATCCTGCTGCTCCTGTGTAAGTACACAACGGGCTTTAGGGGTTTTCTTCTTATTCTTTGGCATTGAACATTGTGATTTACACCAATGTAATTAAGAGTGGAATGTTTTCCTTCTTCCTAATTCAGATAAATCATTGTAAGTTGTAAAATCTTTTTGAGATGCTGCTCCTGCTATCATAACTGTCTGTTTTGCTATGAAAAAAAACCTATATCAATGTTTTAGAGCAGAGTTGATCACCATATATTTCTTGGGCAGTTATGATTAGTTCTGCATATGTTACAACACTATAACATTATTTAATGTTGTGGTGAATGCAGGAATTACTAGTGCCATCTATTGTTGAAAAATGTATCCCTGTAAATGCTAATTTGCATATTCTGTGGTAAAGGAGCATTAAAAATTTAATATTTTACTGAGTTTTATTGCAAAATGAAATAGTTTTTGTGGTTGCATGTTTGGAATATTTGCGCTTTGCATTCTTTGAGGTTTGTCTGTCTTCAGAAGCAGTAGCCCTGGCTTTTATTTTCATTACGATATTTCATCTGAAACAAAAATGTATTTTAGTTCTTTTGACACTGAAAAAAAGCTTGTAGGCATTTACTGTAAAATATGAGAGAAACCACAATTTCACTTGCTGGACACAGCTAATTTTGGGTTGAAGTACCGCAATCCAAGCCTGGGTGTCATACTCCAAGTCAGAGCTCTGATTCAGAAGTCTCCATCACACTGACTGAGAAACTCAGAGCCAGATTTAGACTGTTTCTTCTACATCTTCATGGTGTTGGAAAAGCAGAGGCCCAGCCTTTACTTACAGTAGAGAGCTGGGGCAGGTGAGATGTCTGTACTGCTAATACAGGGAGGAAGTGAGTGGCTTCAAATAGCCCTAAATGTGGTTCCTACCTGTCAGCACTGATGCAAAAGAAAACCTCCGATGGGCAAAGGTCATAAAGTGGAAATAAAGAGACATGGATTTTCTCAGTCTCAGCTTGCTTGGGAGCTGTTGCCTTGGGAGTTGAAGTGGTAAATTTTTCCCTGAGGGAAAGGTAAGAGCTGTTTCCCTGCCACCAGAAGCAGCACAGAAGTATTGCTACAGCATATCCAGGACTCTCTGGTCTCCTGATGCCAAATCAGGTGACATTTGCCTTGGTGACATTTGAAACAATGAAGTCTCAGTATTATTTTTCTGTATTGTAATAGTTCACTGTGGCTTCTGCATGGAAAAGGGCAGTGATCACCTACATCAACCAGCATATCTGAAAGACAATTACATAGAATCATAGAATAATTAGTGTTGAAAAGGACCTTAAGATCATCAAGTTCCAGCCCCCCTGCCATGGGCAGGGACACCTCACACAAAATCATGTCACCCAAGGCTCTGTCCAACCTGGCCTTGAACACTGCCAGGGATGAAGCATTCACAACTTCCTTGGGCAACACATTCCAGTGCCTCACCACCGTCACAGTAAAGAACTTTTTCCTGCCAAATCCTTTTTATATCAGGCTACAACTCAGCTTCAGCACTCACAGCAATCCATTCCACCTTGTCTAATCCTCTAGGCAGTTAATTTTGTTGGTGGTGGGCCTGTCACTTCATGCTCCACTGCAATCCCCACATAGGAAGACATTCCTTTGACTCAATCCAAATCCCTTATATATACACCCTGGTTTTCAGACATGGTGAAGTCATGACTAATGCACCATTTTATAGGTAGGAATACAAGGATCATGTGGAAGAACAGAGAAGCAAAGCCTAAATAAAGGTTTGTAGTTAAGGCAGTCACCCAAGAGGGAAGAGAGGGCTGATTTCCAGACCAGGCTTCTCAAACATGTATGTTTTACATTAGACCATCTTTGATTAAAAATACTAGCAACCTTGAGAGCAAGGACCAAGGCTTCCCCCCCCCC
>NDXB01013279.1:26498-75571 GCA_002631895.1 Agapornis roseicollis | reverse complement strand
AAGAACCTGAATGTGCACAATTCCATGGGACCTGATGAAATCCATCCGCGGGTCCTGAAGGAGTGCCGCAGAAAAAGGTGGATTCAGTCAGAGATCAATGTGATCAAACCAAAGCCATTTATGACCAAGCATCTACCGTTTTTATACCGTTGTCTGTACCTGCTTACAATAGTCTGTTGTATTATAAACGGATACATATACAATAGCTAGCTGTATTAATTCAGTAGTTTGCTGTATTATAATTGGATACTTAGTGTATTATACTTGGATACATATACAATAACTTGCTGTATTAGTGGATACATAATCAATGGCTTGCAATATTAAGATTGGACACATATTCAATGAAGCACACAGCAACTGGTTACAACTGGTTAAATTAAGTGTACGAGAACCTAGCCCTTGAAGCTTGCTAACAGTTCACTATTGAGTCTTAGACATTCCAGTTTCTTCTCATCTTGCTTGCACTGTTACTTTGGCTTCTTTACTCACGGCTTTCTTCATGTCGAGTTCCACGTAGGCACTTGCTGACTTGGGAAAATGGCCGTTCTTTGCTAAAAATCCATCCACAAAGGAGCTGGCGAATGAAGTTTCTAAGCCACTGGCTATCGTATTTGAAAAATCAGGGCAGTCAGGTGAAGTGCCCAATGACTGGAAAAAGGGAAATATAACCCCCATTTTCAAGAAGGAGAAAATGGATGACCCAGGGAATTACAGACCAGTCAGTCTCACCTCTGTGCCTGGCAAAAGCTTGGAGCAGATTCTCCTGCAAGGCATGCTAAGGCACTTGAAAAACAACAAGGTGCTTGGTGGCAGCCAGCATGGCTTCACTAAGGGGAAATCCTGCCTGACCAATTTGGTGGCCTTCTACGATGGGGCTACGGAACTGATGGACAGGGGTAGAGCAGTTGATGTCATCTACCTGGACTCGTGCAAAGCGTTTAACACTGTCCCACACAACATCCTTTTCTCTAAACTGGAGAGACATCAATTTGACAGATGGACCACTTGGTGGATAAAGAACTGGCTGGATGGCCACACGCAAGGAGTTCTGGTCAATGACTCAGTGTCTGGATGGAGGCCAGTGACGAGTGGTGTACCTCGGGGATTGGTGTTGGGACCGGTCTTGTTCAACATCTTTGTCACTGACATGCACAGTGGGATTGAGTGCACCCTCAGCAAGTTTGCCGATGACACCAAGCTGTGTGGTTCGGTGGATACGCTGGAGGGAAGGAATGCCATCCAGAGGGACCTTGACACACTTGTGAGGTGGGCTGATGCCAGCCTCATGAAGTTGAACCATGCCAAGTGCAAGGTCCTACACCTGGGTTGGAGCAATCCCAGACACAGCTACAGGTTGGGCAGAGAGGAGATTGAGAGCAGCCCTGCGGAGAAGGACTTGGGGGTGGTGGTCGATGAGAAAATGAATATGAGCCGGCTTCAGTGTGCGCTTGCAGCCCAGAAACCCAACTGTATTGTGGGCTGCATCAAGAGGAGCGTGACCAGCAGGTCGAAGGAGGTGATCCTGCCCCTCTACTCCGCTCTCGTGAGATCTCACTTGGAGTATTGTGTGCAGTTCTGGTGTCCTCAACATCAAAAGGACATGGTGGGAACANATTGTGGGCTGCATCAAGAGGAGCGTGACCAGCAGGTCGAAGGAGGTGATCCTGCCCCTCTACTCCGCTCTCGTGAGATCTCACTTGGAGTATTGTGTGCAGTTCTGGTGTCCTCAACATCAAAAGGACATGGAGCTGTTGGAACAAGTCCAGAGGAAGGCCACGAGGATGATCAGGGGACTGGAGCATCTCCCATACAAAGACAGGCTGAGAGAGTTGGGGCTGTTCAGCCTGGAGAAGAGAAGGCTGCCTGGAGTCCTCACAGCAGCCTTCCAGTATCTGAAGGGGGCCTATAGGGATGCTGGTGAGGACTCTTCATTAGGGCCTGTAGTGACAGGGCGAGGGGTAATGGGTTCAAACTTAAACAGGGGAAGTTTAGATTGGATATAAGGAAGAATTTTTTTCCTGTTAGGATGGTGAGGCACTGGAATGGGTTGCCAAGAAAGTTGTGAATGCTCCGTGTTCAAGGCCAGGTTGGATGAAGCATTGGATGGCATGGTTTAATGTGAGGTGCCCCTGCCCATGGCAGGTGTGTTGGAACTAGGTGATCTTAAGGTCCTTTCCAGGCCTAACTATTCTATGATTCTATGATTTTTTTTTAAATCAACCCATTTAATTCATTAGTGAAATAATATCCAGGCCACAAATCATTATGTAAGGCCTTCAGAAGCAGAAGGATTTACTGTTAGTTTGAAATAGCTGAGAAAACCAAACTTATTACTCAAAGACAAACTAATCTGGTGAAGGCACGGAGAACTAAATACGGGTTTAAGAGCCTTGAGCCTATATCTATAGCACCTGAGACAGAAAACTAAGTTCATATTGAGTGAAGAGTGTTAATTTTCCACTAACACAGATGTTTCTTCTTTGTCTTGAATGTTCTTGGTGTGGTTCATCAATGCTCTGCCCTGAGTCTCAGTATGTGTTTCCGTAGGCCAAAGGGAATAAGTAACTTTCTCTTTAGCATTAGGTAAACAAGCATAGTAAATTGACTCTCCCAGTTTACATTAATTGAGGATCTGTCCCATCATCTTCAATGTCAAGATAGCTGAGTATTTCCTATAATCCTTCTGTTGAAATGGCTACAGCAAAGGCATAAAATGCTTTCTTCAGGCAGCCCTGCGAATACCGTGCTCATTTAAGAGGTATGTAAAGAAGACACCACTGTGGGACATGTGTCCTCTGGTAGCTATCAGTGCACAGCTTATACTTTTGATGAGGTTAGATAACAATCATCACATGGAGAGAGGTGTACCATGCACACACAACCTTCTGAATGTGTGTCAGCAATAAAATGAGAACTACAAAGGCAAGCAGTAGCTGCCCACTGTAGGATGTCTCATCAAGTTTAGCTGTGCAACACAAGCTGAACACTCCGCAGTCTGATTTAAAAAAACACCCTAAAACAGTGAAGCCCCCATACACTGCTCTGAAGGATTAGCACAGGATATAGCTTTATTCATAGAGCCCCTTATAGTTTTGAAAAAGGAGCTTCTTACATCAAAAATAGTGAATTCTTTCATGTTACTGTCAGCTCCATAGCCCACCTAAAACTGCATTATTACCACTGACAGCAAGACAGGCATTAACAGCTGGAGAGAAAACAAATGTAGAGTGGTGTGGCAAAATTTGAGGAGAAACAGATGTGTGAGTTACTTTGTCTTTGATATTTATTTTAATAATGCTTCTCAAATGTGTTTAATATTTATGAAGCTACAGTCTCAGCTTTCACTGGCATACTAGAGCCAGCACAGTGCGCTATTCACCTCTGCCACCATTTCTTTTCTCTTCCTCCCTTCCAACCGTCACAGAACAGCATCTGCAAATCTCTCAGGAAATGCCATTTTATTCCTCCTCCCCTCCCCCATTACAAAATGGATAGAGTTTTTTAGCTGTGGGAGTTCAGTGTGATTAGTATGCTAATACGGGAGAGAGAAAAGGAGATGGAGATGAGAGATACAGCCCTTTAGTGAAGAAAAGAAGGAACAACTGAAAGGAGGATCTCTGCTAATCAATTAACCTACAATGGACCTAATGCCATAAGAAGCTATTGTGCATAAAGGGACAAAATTCTCAGTGACAGATGGCACTTGGGCTCATGATATTATGGGGTTACTGCTCAAGAGCTTGTTTACCTCCCATACAGGGGTAAGCAATAAAGCAGTAAAATTGCTTATTTATTTTAAAGAGAGAAGTTGAAATGCTTATTTACCAAATCAATCAAGGTTTACTAAGGCAGAACAGCCACAGTCCTGTGGCCCTAAAATGCTGGATACTTCACTGATTTCAAATAGCAATTATCTATTGCAGTTTCTTGAACCTGCTCTGACTGCATAGACATTTAATTTGCAAATTTTGATGAAAATTGTCATTTTTTTAATTGCCTATTTCACCAATTTGAATTTTAAAACAAACTATTAACTAGAAACTCATTTTTACTTGCCTTGGGCAAGCCTGGAAAATATTTGTCAAGACCCAAGCCTGTCTGCTTAGCATTTGAGTTGAGAAATGCACAAGTGCCTTCAAGTCAACATTAGCTGTGACAGAAGCAAGACTATTATTTAACAGTAGCTGAAAATGTCAAAAACAAGTGGTGTCTGGCATTTTGACAAGATGTCGTTTTTTCACCCAACACTCAGTTAACTGTAGAGCAAAACTGTACAATTATCCTGAGTATGGCTTTGGAGGGACCCTTTGAACTACTGGGGATGGAGGAGAGCAGGTGAGTCACCATCTTCTGCTCACAGTTGCCTTCAAGGTCTGGCTATGGAACAGATGCTCTGCTTCAAACTCATGTCCTGCTCCCCGGAATGGAGACAGCATCATCTAACAACTTATGTTAGGCCTCAGGCACATCAGCTTGATGAAGACATCCTGAAAGCTAAGGACATATGTAAATGTTTAGAGGTGTATGTTCTAGATGTTAACTGGCTGTCAGAATAAAATGCAGGTACTTTTAAAATATAGGTATCTTAAAAATGTAGGTATTGTGCCTGGGCATTAATCAGCTTTTGTTTTACATTAGAATTTATAACAAAGGGTCAGCACAGGCAATCAAAACCAGTACTGTGATGAAGAGAAGCCTGATATTGACGAAGTGCAGGAAAAATAGTATCTAAAATCACTTCAGGGAAACAGCGCAACAAGTGGTAAGATAGTATTTTCAAGAATTTTAGATAGCAGAATGAATAGGCCTTAATAATTTAAGAGATGCCAAACAGATGAACGTATTCATCTTCATTGTACACACCGGCACTCTGCAGCATTTATCTGAGCTCAAGTAGAACAAATTTTTAGCAGCTTTTCCTACCCATTAAGTCCCTTTAACATCAGTCAGCAATTAGGTGGGGTATCAAATCCCACTAAGAGTTGCCTATACAAGTGTCAGTTGTCTGTTTATGTCCTTCCTCAGCAAAATATTGGCACGCACCTCATGGCAGCCATGCAAGAAAGATATCATGAGATGTGCTACATGGTTCCTTTTCCTAGGTTGTATCCCTTAGCAATCTGACATGTAGCAGCTACACCACCAATCTCACCACATCTCTCTGGTGAGTTACTGAGATAGCAGTCACTGTGACCTTAGAAATCACGAACTATCAAAACCTGGCAATTCATCAAAGCCCAAAACATTCCATGAAAAGCTGATTCAGATTGTGCCAGAAAGCACATACTGTCCCCCACAGCTTTGAAACTTCCCTGAGGAAATAGTTTGGGGGTTTCTGGTAACCAACCACTGGGTCCCTTTCCTGTTGCACAGTAACTCTGGTGCCTTGCTTTTATCACCAGTGGAAGGCAGCAGGAGCCAAAACTGCTGTCAAGAAGAGGCCTTCCCTTTGCACTGATCTGTATGTTGGTGCAGTGATGGAAAGGAGGGGACTGAGGAACTCCACCAGCTTCAACTAAACTTATTTTATTTCCTGGGAGCAGATGAAGGGACCACATTTGTCAAGTCACAGGATGCAGGTGAACTGCAGCCATCCTCATCTATCAGTGAGCTGATCCAGCATGGTGAAACCCTGTGGTTTTCAATTTCCAAGAATCACGCCAAGTCTTGGAGTTCAAACAAGCACCTTAAAGTGGTACATGTACATCTGAAAAAACAACTCTTCCTTTCACCTTCAAGTACACTTCCATGGAGGTCAAGGTTTGAATGCAAATACAACTTGTGATATTCCAGTCTGTCCTTTGGTACTTAAAAGTGATTCTCCTTCATAAATCTACATCTAAAAAAAAGTCACAAAGGCAGTGTGTGTGGACTATACAAATATCATTGGTATTTGTCTTCATGCTGCGCATTTTGACCTGACATCTAAACTGAACTCCCTTTTGTATCTAGGCAGCTTATCAAGTGGCCCCTTATCTTGCTGCACTTCGCTGTCCCAGAGTTCATTCCTGGACCAGTGCACCAACTAAGGTGTGCAAAACAAACCTGAAAAAAATGATTACAGGAATTGTACGTGCCTCACTGTCAGCTTAATTATTGCTTAACACTGCATTCCCACATTTATTACTTACATAATACTGCATGTCTATCATTTCTTACACCACTTATCACCATAATAGGTACATCAATACATCAGTTCACATCCTTGAAACATCAGTCTTCAGGATCTTTCAATTCAACTTCTTCAAGCCACTTATCCAGCTGTATTTTTCCTTCTTAAACTGATTGGAGAAAACCGGTTGGTAAGAGAAGTCTTAAACCACACAAAGCAGTTTTGTTTCTCTTTCCCTGGTTTAATCAGAACAGGCAAAGTCCAACACAAACCCTCAGCTCAATTTCCTACAAGTGAAATACTTGGGGGGGGGCGGGAGGGGAGGCAAGATCGTGGAACACATTTATGACAAGAAGCTCATCAACAGCCACTGTTTTGCATTTGCATCATTATTAATCTGATACGCCAGATCTGATTCTTGTAAGTCAGTCCTCCTCAAGAGCTGATACACCATAAAAAACGCCACACATTGTAAATCACAGAGAATGATGGCAGTTTTCGTCAGCAGTGAAAGAGAAGAGGGAAAGGCAGATTCTGCAGAATGCCATTTTTACTTGTTGCACAATTTGGATTTTTGTGACCTATATCACATTAGACAAGAAGTGAGGTCTAAACAATTTCATCCCTTTCAAACACTGTGGACCAAATTCACAACCAGCATGAAATGCTGCATATCCACTGAAATAGATGGAGCTACGCCAGCTCAACTGAGAACTTGGCTTTGTACGTCAGTTCATTCAGCAATGATTGCACTTGACATGCAGCACAGAACAAGAATTTGTTTTTAAAAAGAAAACAGTGGAGTCTTTGAGTGCAAACCCAGCCTATACGTAGTCCTAGTTCCAAGAACGGGATTAACTGTCCTCAGCTCAGCCTCCTATGTATCTGTGCAAAGGAAGAGTAAGGAGGAGGGAAAAAACCCATATTCTTCCCTCTTTGGCACACTGTTGGCAGGTCTCACCACTTGAGGCAAGAAATGATGGTCAGTGTAGAGGGGGGCAACTCTGCTTTTTGTTAGACTCGGAAATTGACATATGCATTTAAGGGTCCCTATAGGGACTTGCATCCCTGCCTGAACACCACGAAGTCACTTCCCCCACCTTTTCCTCCACATTACCAACCACAGTGCCCAGGGCCACATCATCAGTTTCTCACAAAGTTCAAAAGAACTGTGTCAATCTCAGCAAGAACTTGCTAAAGCCATTTTCCCATGGTGGCATAGCCAGGTTTACCCTGGGCATCCCTGGTCACTGAGAAAGCATCTGACACAGCTGGGTTAGAGGAAAACAGGTGAGTCCAAACACATTCGTGATCCTGGCCAAGAAAGTGATGCCTTTGTAGAACAGGGAAGAAGATCAGAATAAGTCAATACAAACGCACTGCATCTGTAGGGCTCCCTTTCCCCTCTGGTTTTGAAACCCAGGATGAAATCAGAATGATCACATATTGTCTTTTTCTGTCTTGCAACATTATGCAAAATGTTGAAGCTTCTCCTTGCAGAATTTCTATCCTGTGAGTCAAGTTGCAGCCTTATTGCTCACAGCTTGCTTTAGTTTACATGTTTTTCCTGAGTAATAGCATGAAGCAAATTTTGCTTTGAGGTTTGATTACCAAGAAGTATTAAATATATGAAGTATTGGTTTATCTCACATAGCACAAGGCATACAGTGAACTAACCAGAGGACAGAAATAGCAGAATTACACTGTGAATTCAGACAGCAACATATTTATAAATACAGGTTCCCTTTCAACAAGCACCTTGCTGTATTTGGTTGAAAGGTAAAATGTCGGAATTTCTACTAACATAAAGCAAGCCTTATGGCTGTACCTTTGGACTTTGCCTTTGCGAACACTCTGCAACATGTGCACACATCCCTGCATAACTACAGTACACTCCCTGCACTGAGGTTTTTAAGTGCAAAAGTCAAGGCAGAACTGCTGCCAGTACAGGAAGCAAACCCTATGAGCTTCAATTTGGGCATGTTGCAGGTTGTGGGTCTGATGCTGATGTACATGGGGCACTGGCCACCACTGACCTCTCAACTGGCTTGGACTGGGGAAACTTCGTAGCAACCTTTCCCTTTTATATTCTTTCTTATTTGCACAAGTTGTTTTGTATCTGATATAGTGCTAAGGGGGCTAAAAACCAAGTGTGAAAGTGTAACAGGAGCTGCTGAACTGCTGCACTCAGAAATGGAGAGTAAGAAAGGAAAAGATTAAGAAAATGCAAAATTACATTTCTACTTGGGATTTTGGTTTCACTCAGATCAAGATATGACCCCTACCTCTTCCCCCGGCACAGCTTTCAAGCATTCAAAGCAGACTCCCAGTGTGTTGCCTGAAAAGCCCAGGCATGAAGTTTATACTTTAATTTGAGGCTTTGTCATTTGACTGGGGGGGAAGTAATCAGGACAAAGCCCTGGACCATGCTACTCAAAACATGACAACAGTCACACCAAAAATCCAAGCTGGCTGCATAAAGCAATTAAAGTACTGTTTACTATTCCATGACAGTTAACATGTTGGACTGACCTTTCATTTACTGTTTAGTACTGAATATTAAGCTGCAAAATTACTCATGCTTTGCATTTAGTCCTGGCATCAAAACTAACCACATTGGATAGCTATTCTCACAGTGAGACACACATTCCCCCTGCCCAGCTGTGCGCATACTTTTATAGGCCTTGTATTTGATATTTAACATCACTTCCACAGATTATATTCATCTGTTACTCTTAGGAATTATTGGTAACATGGCTCCAAAATGTAAAAAGCATATGTAAAATGTTGGGGTGGCACAGTTAGTAAAATTACGTGCCTTCCTTTCATGCTGGGAGAGATAAAAAGAGAAGGATGGTGTATGCCCACAGGTCCCCACGGCAGCTCCCAGCCAGATGGCAAGTACAGAAGCTACAGTAGAAAAGTTTGTTTGCTCTCTTTCTAGCTGCTTACAGCAGCCATGTTATGGAGGCACAAAATGTGTTTCACAAGAGCCTGGCAGACCAGCAGTTGGAATATTCTCTCTGAAATGGGCATGTTTCCATTCAACATCCTCATGCTGAACTTGGGCAGGAAGGTCCTGGAGTTTCCATTCCCTGGGGTGATGCTCTCATGGAGAGGCTATAGATGAGAGATCAAGATTCCAGCAAAGCACCTCTGCCAGCATGCTTCTGACTGATCTTAGTGCCATGACTAGTTAAAATTATGGTTATTTCTATCCTTGGCTGTGATTTGCCTGGCCAGACACTTGGCATGCCCAGGACACTGCATTTTGACGGCACAGCTAGGATTTTTGGGTCACAGGTTGCCAACACAAACACAGGTCTTTTCCATTCACCCTGTTCTCTTTCCAACTTTCACCCCTAGTGCTGTCCTGCTGCGGCACTGCATCTCAAATACTGGAGGCTTTTTCATTACACATTTCTAAACCTCTTTTTACATCGTTTTTGAAACAGAGTCATAGGCACTATGAATGGACAGTCTGTGAATACCAGAATAACACTGAGTTTGTATCAAGACCAGAACATTAATAAATACAAATATATTAGGGGATTCCCTGCCATTTATGGAGTTTTTTCATATTCATAGTGGCTGTTTATGTCTAAATCTCTATTTTCTGTACTGTGATGGAAATTATCTGGCATATTCTCCTCCAGTTCAAATATTCTCACTGCAGATTCAAAAGGGCAAATTTTTATAGACTGCTCAGCATGCCCATTATGACAGAATCACCTGCGATTTGATCTCACCTGCTTCTTTTTCAGTATTCCTAGATAGGTGCCTGGTGCAACCAATATGCTAGCTCAGTGGCCAAAATTATTATGAGATTGCTGATAGAAGGCAACTCAGTGTATTTTAAAAAGCAGTACTACTTCCTGAAGAAAGAAGCAGCCTAGCAAACAAGGTTGTAACTGTATTTAATGCATATTTTGCTTTTAACAGCAATTCGCCAGTTTAAACAGCATAGAGCTTACAATGCTTAATTAGTGAAGAGGTTATAGTGCTTATAAAGTTGTATCTAAAATATACCTTATTCATTCTCTATTGAACATTTTTAAACAGTCCAGTGTTATAATTACACGCTATACAGCAGCAGCGTGTTCAGCCCACTGCAGTTAAGGCAGTGCCAGCATTCTCATCATGAACATTTTTCAGGGTTTGAACACATCAGCCATAAAATTACAACACAGTTTGAAAAAGTGACATCCAAGAAGTGAATCCAGTATTGACTTCAGTCAAATAAGAGTAAAAATAGTAAAATGCATCTAATAAAGGACTCAACCCAAATATATTTTGGACAATTGTTGCCTTTGCACAACATGCTCAAAATTTCTAAATTGAAATATAAAAGAAGTCAGCAGACAGCACAGTCTAAGCAAGTTTCAATGAATCTGAGTATAAAGTGTAGTAAAGTGGGTGCCACAGATGCACAATAACCACTTCTCACATACTGCACATTTTAACATACACAAGGTTTCTTCTGTGTAAATATTTATACTGGCAGTTAAAAGCAGTTCTACCACCAAGTGAATAGCAAAGCCTACTCAACTCCACTTGCATACACTTATTGGTAAATTGTTTACCAAGTCAGTACACTGGCTACTGAGGTAACATAGTATTCCCTATAGTTAGGATAGAAACATCTGAA
The DNA here is from genome assembly GCA_002631895.1 of Agapornis roseicollis. Taxonomy (NCBI): domain Eukaryota; kingdom Metazoa; phylum Chordata; class Aves; order Psittaciformes; family Psittacidae; genus Agapornis; species Agapornis roseicollis. The sequence goes on along the minus strand of NDXB01013279.1, from coordinate 64,808 downwards.
TTTTTACGCCATTCATGCTGTAATAATTCAAGAGGCATCATGCGGCCCACCAAGTTGAAGCCAGTTGCTTAAGACAAGACAGATGAGGCAAAATACTGTATGAAAAGGGACCCAAAAGCTTCTTCAGTGCAATGCCAGAGCTTGCCTAAAGAAACTTACCCTTACTTCACGCCCTAACAGTTTCTTGGTTTTATTAATAAAATGCTTCTTTTTGGAGTATGGTTTGATTAAAAAAAAATCTCTTGTCAGGGATCTACTTAAACATATTCTACCTCTGCTTAAAGCAAAGTGCATCTGTAAGTGCTTTCCTGAAAAATTATCCCACAAAAGTGTGCTTCAGGAGTTGAACTGTCATGGAACTGTGAGAAGCTGATGAAACGCTGGGGAGCTGCAGAACCAAGCTCTTTAGGCATCATTTGCTTATTTATTAATTTTACGCTTCCCCATTTGAGCAATTCTCCTTCTGTGACCACCTCTTTCATAACAATGCTTTTGGAAGCAATCTACTGCATACTTTTCAGATTTAGAGATGAGCATATAAGACTGAAGAGTTTCCTATTTCAAGCTTTCATGTACAATGCATACACACATTTATTAATAAAAACTTGTCTATTAAAACAACACCTATTTGTTCTTTGGACCAATGCCAGCCTCCATAGGTGACTGTAATATGTCTTACAAAATTTTCATGGAAGATTTAAAAAACAGTACTTCAAAATGAAAAAATGAAAATGAATGTATTAAACATCATCAACAGAGATACAAAAGGGGGAAAACAAAGCAGGGATAGCCCATTTCAAATTCACTGCTGGCACAGGTTAGCAGTGTCCTCTCCAAGTCTATTTTCTGCCTTTTTGCACAAGTTCCTTTATCTCATAGTCTTAAAAAGATGATGCAAAGCCAAGAGGAAATCTATGTATGCCCTCAAATCTAGGTCAGACACTAAAATCCTTCTTCTTAATAAGGGAACAGATTAGAATGCAGCCTATTCCAGCTCTGTTCTATCAGACTTTCTGTACACAGGCACCTGTTAAAATGGGTTAACAGTATTTCTCTACCTCAGAAATACCTTTACTGCTATAAGAATAAATGCATTCATGGCTGCCTGGACCACAGTCACAGCACAAAAGACTACATAAGGACCTAAAAAACAGCTTTGCCTCCTTCAAGCTGATCCCTGCAAACAGAGCAGGTAGTAGACAAGAACTATCAACAGTAACATTGCTAATGGAAGGTTTTATGACACCATACAGTAGTGGCGGCTTTAATTCAGCAGAATTAAGTTTTGCAATAAAAACTCCCTAAGTTCTTGGGTTTTGTTTTGTTTTTTATACGGGCACAACACAAGTCAGCTTAAGGGATTGTAAAAGCATGACCTGAATAGTACTCTGTTACAAACACCCCCCTAGTTGTACCAGGGGAAAAAGTAGCAAATGATTTCCAGTCTCAGTTTCCATTTCTGTATGCTGTGGTCCTGGACACATACCACAGAGAAATTAAATGCTACAGCAGTAACCCATACAATCCATATTAAGATTCCTCACCTGTGAGCAAGAACAGTGCAGCTCGTTAATAGGCAAAAATCAGTTACTTACTGCATCAAAGCTCACCTGTAACCATGAATTTCATAAAGATATTATGGGCTATCATCATGTAAAGAAATGATCTTTATTCCTAAATTTGAATACTTCGTATTTTACTGAGCTATTAAGAACAAATGCCTCAAAACTTTCAAGGTAAAGTGAAGCGAGAAGTTTCAGCTACAGAAATGTAGTGCAAAGGTTCAGTTTGGCACTGCAACATTATGGACAGACAAGAATTTATGGTAAACTGTCTGGATTTAGAAAAAAGAACCCTATAATTGAACCAATGTTGTCAAATGTGTATTGCATACTATTGTAACTTCACAGTAATCAAAATCAGACATCAAGATTTCTATAGAAGCAGCAATCACAGATTGCAGTAAAGTATACCACTCAACGGAAAAAAATTGCATTTTGGCAATTTCATAGTCAACTGTTCCTTATGCTCCACCAACAGTCATTTGTCATTTTTCCTGCTTAAAAGGTGCACACTGTTTCTCTTCAGTCCTCGTGAGACTTCTCTGCAATGACTTTACATTCATACTGCAAAACAGAAATTGACAAAATTAGTCAATTTTATTAATTTACATAACTAATGAAAACGACTGCTATGAGGGTAATTTTTCTACAAAATGTATGATAAAATAGCTTAGCTTATATTTCACCTAGGTAAGTTTGATCTCCCTAAGTCCTGTACACACACTGTTGGCTGCAATTTCTGTCTCTGAGCAGCAGAAATAGCCGTTCAGAATTATAGAATGGCCTCACTTTTCCCTAAACACAGGAGCTCTTATTTAGCTCCTGGTTCTGAACGGACTAGTTGCTCTGTACACTCTTGGTTGCATGCTAAGTCATGGGCTGTGCTCTGAATAACAATATGAATGATTCACTAACTAGATCAAAAGCAATGATTACTGTTTCTACCTTACACAACATCCGTAAGTCAAATAGCTGGTTGGTATATATGAACGAAGGAATGTGCATTGGGTTTTGTGGCAAGGTTTTGGTAGTGGGTGGCTATAGAGTGGCGTCTGTGAGAAGCCGCCAGAAGCTTCCTCCATGTCTGACGGAGCAATGCCACTGGCTAAGGCTGTGCTCATCAGGAACCGTAGTAACACCTCTGGGATAACATAGTTAAGGAGAAAAAACTGAGCAACAGCAATTGCAGACAGAGAGAAGAATGGGGCTACGTGAGAGCAACAACTCTGTAGACACCAGGGTCAGTGCAGAAGGAGGGGAGCAGATGCTCCAGGTGCTGGAGCAGAGATTCCCCTGCAGCCCATGGTGCAGACCAAGGTGAGGCAGGCCATCCCCCTGCAGCCCATGAAGGTTCACAGTAAAGCAGATAATCCAAACGCAGCCATGGAGGACACCATGCCAGAACAGGGGAATGCGGAAAGGAAGCTGTGATTCTATGTGTGCCTGTGCTGGCGCAGGCTCCTGGGGGTGGAAGGTGTTTTTAAGATTTGGTTTTACTTCTCATTATCCTACTCTGATTTGATTGGTAACAAATTAAAACTAATTTCCCCAAGCCAAGTCTGTTTTACCCATGACAGCAACTGGTGCCTGATCTCTCCCTGCCCTTAATTTCAACCTATGAGCCTTTTGTTATAATCTTCTCCCCCCTGTTCAGAGCAGTGAATGACATGGAGACTAAACCCTACTAGAAGACAGTGAATCCCCCCCTACAAACTTACCATTGCTAGCTGCCTGCCAATATTGCCCATAGTTATTCCACCAGCAAAAAATATACATGGCAACCAGGAACGAACATAGAGGAAATCTGGAGATGTGTATCTGGAAAAGAACAGTCTGAACTCAACATTGTGTAATACATAGAATCCTCAAATCACATGACACAAATTCAGAGTTTTAAGTATTAGGACATTTCAGCTTTAAAAGAAACGTATTACAGACATGAAATTACTTACAACAAATAACAAAGGCAGCTTCTTATTGATTACAATGCAACTTGTTCTACTAAGAAAAGCATGTTACATTGTTGGTAAGGTAGCAATTCTATTGAAATAAGCAAGTTCCAACCAAGTGTCTTAAAAGCACGTCAAAGCTTTCACGAACAGTCCAATTTACATTATGCTCAAAATTAAGTGCTGGCAGCTTTGGAAAACATGTCAAATTCTACCCCTTCAGTTATTCTGATTTTACATTATAGCTTCAGGAAATAATCATTTAACCTTAAAGGAGTAAATACTTACTGATAAACTCCATTGTAGACCAGAAACTGGGACACCAATGTGGCCAGAAAAGCAATTCCTACTCCAAGACCAAAGCCACTTCGTGATCTATCAAACGTCCACCACAGTCCAATTGACAGGGCTGCTAGTGTGAGAGACAACTGGATATTGTTGGCAAAATCCACTTTCTGTGTTGATTGTTAAGGACAAGCTTAGAAATATCATATACAATTGTAAAGCAGTTTTGTCTATTCTGCCTATCATATTTTGGCTCAACAGAAAAAAACATATCATTTAAAAAATACAGCACTAGCTGTATTGGCTACCATACAGCTATGATGTATATGGAAATAAGCCTTGTAAGTGTTGCCAATATATCAGAAAACCAAAAACTTGTGACAATTCTTCACATTTTAGGGTCTTAGCCCTATTCATAAGAGAAGAGACTACCCACCTACCAGACAAAGCAGATGTCTTATACAGACGTACAATGCACATGTTACTGTTCTAAGTAAGGACATATCATCCTTACCTGGTCCTTTATTACTCTGGGCATGAAATCTGAAATCTAGCATTAGACTCCTCCAAGCGATAAAGATTTACTGAAAAAAAGGTATTTGTTACTCCTACTTAATTGCAGTTTTGTTTAATCTACATGGTAGTGTACATTCAGCTAAACATCAAACACACTGATATTTTCTATAAAACAAAATGTAAAACAAAATTCATGCAAAACAACACTGAAAATCAGTTTTTTCAACCCTGTGATAAAAGTGTGAAGTCACACCAGGTATCTCTGTGGTGTTTCACATTCTTCAAAGTATTTTTGAAATACTAACTCATCCTCACTTCTCCTGTCAATAACAGATTATTAAAAAGTATGCTGTCAAGTTTCATAAACCTGAAAGCAAAGTTATGGGATGACAAGATAAAAACACTGGGCTATTTTCTCACAAAGACCTGGAGAGAGACCCAGAGCAGATGAGAAAAGTTCAACTAACTGAAATAATAATTGCAGGATAAAAATCAATAGCATCAGAAAAAATGTCAAACAAAACCAAAACCACACCAAATACAGCTATGTTCAGAACTGGTAATATGAAAAGAAAGCAGTCTGGAGAGCTGTCAAGTAGGAAGTACAGACTGTATATAAATGACAACCTGGAATATACATAACAGCTGTTAGAAGACTCCAAGAAGGAGTTGTGCTTACACAACATGTACAGTCCAGGTCAGGGAGACCACAGGACCAGATTAATGTATCTTTGGAAAGGAGAGCAAGCTTAGTGAGGGACAGTGGGTATGACTCTGAACCTTGGCAGCTTCAGCTCATCCAACCAACAGGGTGGCTCGTGGGAACAAAACCAAACAACAAAACTCATCCAGGGCCAAGTCATCTCTGTAAGAATTCAGCCAGCTCTAACATCTTTCACTTGCCCTCTTTTCCTGAAAATGAGGAAATTCAGTAGCACGCAATAAGAACTTTTTAGCATGACTTTTGCAAACTGTGTTGGAGCTGACACTGAAGATTATTGCTCCAGAGATGACCAACTTTCCTTCTAATTAGTTTACAAGAACCCAATTTTCTCAGATAGATCCTGGCATTACCTGACAGAGGAGGCAGTATGAATGACTACACAAAACCACTAAGACTCAGACACGTAAGGTGTGCCAGCCCACATGAAAAGCGCCCCATAACCCAACATGCCCCTAGCTGCTTCAGAGGGAAGGGATGACAGTTTTGAGCGCATTTTTGCAAGAAGTACATGAATACCTACACAAGCAGGAGGAGCATAATGTGCTGCAACACACTGACTTACTTCTAATTGCTCTTCCTGAATGACCACAGGAATGGTAACTACTCTCCCAGCATCAAAGCAACATTTACAGAATGGGGTAACAAAGCCTAGCTGCTTTGTGTAGTCCTGCATACTACCTGATCCTGAGTTTTCCTCATGCTTATGAAGTGCATATGCTTCATTGATGACCTTGATACTGGGCTTCGACCTCTTACTTCGGTGTTAAAAGGACATCAACTACTGGAATCTCTTGAAGTACTTTTCTTTAATACCTACCACATAAATATTTCATAGAATCATAGAATGGTTTGGGTTGGAAAGGATCTTAAAGATCACCTAGTTCCAACCCCTCTGCCATAATAAATAAAAACTGTAATTAAGACAAAGCTAAATATTGAGACTTTTTTAATGAAAAGATTTTTCAGAATGAAAAAACATGAAACTTACCACCTACAACACTGCTACAACAGTTTAACACTAACATACATTCTGCATTACCCTTGCAAAAATGCTGCACATTACACCTTTAACAAAATTCACCATGACTGACTATGTGATCTTTGTTTTAGTGGAAACTCATTTCTTAACACAAATTTCACTAGAATATAGGATACAGCACTGGCATGATTTATTCCCACAAAGACTGCTACACATCGCATTACACTGGACCATTCTCTCTTAAATTTATGTGGCTCTCCCAGATGTCTGTCCATGCATGGGTACAATAACCCAATCACAGCTGTGGAGACAGGAAAGAAAAAAAGGCATAGAAGTTAAAAGCACTGGCAATATTTAACTAAAATAATCTTTATTTAGACTGACAAATACTGTCACTACTAAAACAGATCTTTTAAGGATACACAGTACAAAACATAAAAGAAGGAAATTTAACTATGTGAAAAAGACCTGTAAAACTTCAGCAGCATCTTTAACCACTGCAGCAGTGACCTGGCAAAAGAAGCAAAACAGACTGAATCTTGAACTAGGGGCAGAAGATGAAAGAACTCTGCAATCTACCAAAATCTGCTGTCTCGCACTGTAGTTCAAAAACAGCAGTAATAGCTTGCAGGCTGGCACTTTTGAAAATAACACATAACAAACATATAGTGGTTATGGTTGGAAGCAACCTTAAAGCTCATGCAGTTCCAACCCCCCAGCCATGGGGCAAGGACACCTTCCACTAGACCAGGTTGCTCAAAGCCCTGTCTAACCTGATCTTCAACACTCCCAGAGATGGGGCATCCACAACTTCTCTGGGCAACCTGTTCCAGTGTCACCACCCTCACAATGAAGAACTTGCTTCTTTTATCTACCCTAAATCCACCCTCTTTCACTTTAAAGCCATTCCCCCTTGTCCTGCCCCTACAGGCCCTTGTAAAAAGTCCCTCTCCAGATTTCTTGCAGGCCCCTTTAGGGACTGGAAGCTGCTCTAAGGTCCCCTTGGCGCCTTCTCTTCTTCAGGCTGAACAAACCCANCGATCTACAGGCCCTTGTAAAAAGTCCCTCTCCAGATTTCTTGCAGGCCCCTTTAGGGACTGGAAGCTGCTCTAAGGTCCCCTTGGCGCCTTCTCTTCTTCAGGCTGAACAAACCCAGCTCTCTCAGCCTGTATCCATAGGAGAGGTATTCCTGCCCTCTGGTCATCACTGAGGTCCTCCTCTGGACTTGCTCCAACAGGTCCATGTTCTTCCTATAGTGGCAGCCCCAGAGCTGAATACAGTACTGAAGGTGAGGACCCACAACAGCAGCTTAGAGACAAGGATGTCATGTAGGACAGTGCCAAACATTTTACACAAGTCTATGATGATGGATGACATCAGCCACTCTTCCCTTAACCACATAAATCCTATCATGTTTCTCCTTTTCCAGTCTGTGGGAACTTCACTAGACTGCCACAACTTCGCTGACATTGGTTAGTCATTTCATCCACCAGTTCCCTCAGGACCCATGGATTCATCTCATCAGGTCCCATATAATTGTATACTTTCAGGGTCCTGACATGGAGTCCTTACATGATCTTAAACCTGCAATTCTTCTACAGTGGGTGGTTCCTCATTCTCCCAGTCCCTGACTCTGCCTTCTACAACTTTGCCAGTGTGGCTGCAGCACTTGTCAATGAAGACTGAGGCAAAAAGTTTATAGAGTGCCTCAGCCTCTCCAACATCCCAGGTAACCAAGCCTCCTGTTTCATTTCACAGAGGGTCCACATTTTCCCTAATCTTCTTTTCATCTCCAGTGTACCTAGAGAAGCTTTTCATGCTGCCCTTGACATCCCTGGCCAGATAAAATTTTATCAGGGCATTAGCCTTCCTAACTTGATCCCTGGCTACTCAGACAAATCCTCTGTGCTTCTCCCAAATGATCTGTCTTTGCTGCCCCCCTCTGCAGGCTTCCTTTTGTGCTGGAGTTTATCCAGGAGCGCCTTGTTCATCCACACAGACCTCCTGGTATTCTTGCTTGACTTCCTTTTTGTCAGGATGCATTGCTCTTGAGCTTGGAGGAGGCAATCCTTTAATATTAACCAGCTTCCTTGTGCTTCTTTTCCCTCCAGGACTTTATCCCATGGTACTCTACCAAGCACATGCCTGATGCCAAAGTCTGCTTTCCTGAGTCCAGGGTAGTGAGCTTGCTGTGTGCCCTCCTCACTGACCTAAGGATCTTGAACTCTACAATGTTACTGCAGCCAAGGCAGCCCTTGAACTTCACACAGAATTCACATTCCCTACCTGCCTCTCTCTGTTGGTGAGAATAAGGTCCAACATAACACATCTCCTCCTTGGCTCCTCTATCACTTGGAGAAAGAAGTTATCGACACATTCCAGGAAGCTCCTGGATTGCTTATGCCTGCTGTGTTGTCCCTCAAACAGACATGAGGGTGGCTGAAGTCATCCATGAGGACCAGGGCTTGTGAATGTGAGCCTGCTCCTATCTGTCTAGAAGGTCCCATCCATTTAAATAACAGCAAAACAAATACACCACAATAAGGGCAGGATATGGTTTATAACATTTTGTCTCTCCTTCTGTTGTTATTACTAGCAGGTTTTGTTTGGATAATGTTTTTCTGTTCTTCAGTTCTCACACTCACACTCACATAAAGGCTCATACAGAAGAGAGAAATACCAGAGCCTACAGTAGCTGTTGAATACAAGAAGCAAACAGAACTTTCAACCCCAGGGAACCGCTATGCTCTTTGAGCATTTCTTCATAAACATGTTCTCTACTGCAACTGCAGCTAAAAAGACTATTACCAACACCATTAAGAAATAACACTGGCACTTAATGTTAAACTGGTGCTGCAGGAGTGGGGCAAAGACTGACTGAGTTATTGATACAGACTCCAGTGCCTTCAGCCTGGCATCCTTTTGGAAATTTGTTAATGTAAATGCTCTTTATTCTGCTAGAGAGAAAACTCATCTCCAGGAGTTGAGAAATAAATCATCAGTAAAGCTGGAGGAAAAAAACTCCCTGAGCAACTTTCTTGCCAAAGGCATTGCGCCAAATGGATGACTAATAACAGTGACAGACGAAAGGACTTCTATAAAAGTAGCCTTGATCACCGATTATAAATACGAAAAATACATTTACTCTGTTCATAATAATTAACTTTATGTTCATGTCAATTCCAGGAAGGCTGTGCAGGTATGAAAGGTAAAAAAATGGCAAGAAAAAGAATTCCCTGTATGTATGTCAGCAGAGAAGATAAGAAAACAGAGAAGGAAAGTCTGATAATGAAAAAGAACGAACTTGAACACCTTAGAATCAAGTAGTGCAATTGCCTAAGCAGGTGACTATCTATAAGTCATATCTACTCCTACCAAAACCACCAACCCATCAGAACCAGAAAGGCCCAGAAGTTTCTTCTGAGATGACGGCATGATCTGGCCATCACAACTACCCCATATCACAGCTGCAGACAGTGTTCTCAGAGAACCCAAGAGAGAATAAGTTGCAGTCTGCTGCTAACAGCTGACAGTGCAAACAATACAGTACACTTTGTAAACCTTATGTGTTGCTCCTGCAACTTAGGATCCTGTCATTTCAATCCCTGTTACTCGGTACATAAAAGATCAAACATTTACCAGACATGTCTGTCATGGCAAACAGTTTAAAGTATAAAAGAAAAATGCAGCAAATGCAGGGTACAGACCAAAACCTAACCAATAATCTCATCAAGACAACCAAAAGAGGACAAAGATAACTAGTAGATAAAGCAGGTATGTAACTTCCACCATAATAAGCCAAATGCATTTCCACAGGAGAACAAAACTGACATATTCAGAGACGTATTTGGAGTGTTTCTTTTCAAGTTAAGCTCCTCTATGACATCTGGGGTGTACTGTTTCAACAAAGTATCAAAAGGAAAGCAGTCAGATGACTAGAAAAAAAATAGGCTTAAGTATTTCAATTAGCAAAACAGTGATGCCACTCAAAGCTAGTTTATTGACTCATACTGACCCAGAAACCTGAGCTGCTCAATCTTACTGAAACTGACCTCTAGAAAGATACCACCTTCACTGTAAAGGTTTGCTAAAGCAGAGTCCTCCAGTACTGCTTGTTAAGAATATTCCCCTAGTAAAGTGATAAGCTATTCCCATGGGATCAGTGATCTTCAGGACTAAGTAGAAATCCAAATTCCCTCAGGCTTATAACATGGAATACTTGATAACTGAAGATGAAAGAAGAGGTATTTTTTACTACCTACTGTAGAAATCTCACTTAAACTACCTAAACACACAAAAGCCTCAATTCCCCACATGGTCATGGGAAAAATGGAGCATGTTCACATCATCTGATTTGATACATGAATGTAACTGAGGTGCTCTGTTCTGCAACATGCCTCTACAACCAAAAATAGCACACCTGGGCTGAACACCTTGAGACACAGTCAAGTATTCCAGCTTTACTGAGCTAAAGCTACACCTCAGACTGGAATGAGCAACAAATGGAAAGCTGAACCACAAAATGGAACACTGCTCATGGTGGTCTGCTGTACTCAAAACAGGGTAGTATGCCGCACAAATTGAGACATCCAGGGTATTTTCAAAGGCTGCATGTAGAGCACACATCCAATCTGAAAGTTACAAATGGCACCACCTTCTAAAGTCTGTTAAACTTGTACTCTAGCCCAGCAGAAAAAACAAAGATTACGCTCTGTTAATAATACTACAGTAAAACAAGTAGGCAGAACAACAATTCCTGGACACATGCATGCATACTTGTGTATACATGGGGAGATCAGAAAGATAGCATGACCAGCAGGTCAAAGCAGGTGATCCTGCCCATCTTCTCTACTCTTGTGAGACCTCACTTGGAGTACTGTGTACAGTTCTGGTGTCCTCAACATAAAAAAGACATGGAACTGTTGGAACAAGTCCAGAGGAGGGCCACAAAGATGATTAGGGGACTGGAGCACCTCCCATACAAAGACAGGCTGAGAAAGTTGGGGCTGTTCAGCCTGGAGAAGAGAAGGCTACACAGAGACTTCATAGCAGCCTTTCGGTATTTGAAGGGGGCCTATAGTGATGCTGAAGAAGAACTCTTCATTAGGGACTGTAGTGATAGGACAACGGATAATGGGTTAAAACTTAAACAGAGAAAGTTTAGACTGGACATAAGGAAGAAATTCTTTACCGTAAGGGTGGTGAGGCACTGGAATGGGTTGCCCAAGGAAGTTGTGAATGCTCCATCCCTGGCGGTGTTCAAGGCCAGGCTGAACAGAGCCTTGGGTGACATGGTTTAGTGTGAGTTGTCCTTGCCCACGGCAGGCAGTTTGGAACTAGTTAATCTTAAGGTCCTTTCCAACCCTGACTATTCTATGACAGTAATAGCTTGAAAAGGGCAGTGATGCTGGAAGAGAAACTTTTATCTTCCACACCTTTCCTAAAGCTTTTTCTAACTATATAACTAGCTCTCCACTCTTTCCTCTCCATGTCAGGCATACATAGACAACTGAACTTACCTGACGCTGTGCCACAGCAAGGTGGTACCCACCAAGCTGAGGAGAAGATGCTTGTGATCACATCAGGAGGGAAGAGAGTAACGTTTCTCTGGATCTGAAGCAAGTTTAATACTAACGCAAGAAATACACCAATAAAAAACAGCACTATACCACGAATTACCAAATTCATGCCACGACTGGTTACAGATGAAATGTATGGGCCACACTTTTTTGGTAAGGTAGGCATTGCACCATTTTCTGCCATGACTTCTTATGTTCTCAGAGACATCCAACAGGCTGACTGAGGAGGGTTCACTTGCAATCAGTATTTTGAGTCTTGTCAGTTAGGAGACACCCAAACCCTGAAAAATAACAAAAAAAGGTGAAAATGCAGATACAAGAAGCATTAAATGTATTTCTCTTGAATAAACTGGAGATTTGGTTAAAAAAAAATTACTATTATATTTTCCTGAATTTTCTCAGGAGGCAATTAGTCATTTTGAGAGCAGAACCAACCATAGCTGCTAAACTACCTCACAAAGAAAACAGGTTTTACAAATAGCTTTGTGTACGAGAGAGGCAGATGAGGAGGAAACATACGGGATGGGACAGTTAGGAATGTGAAACCGCAGAGAAGAGGTGAATAAATAAAACCAGTATGCTGGCTTTGCAGCAACAATAGTTTTGGAAATTATATAATTCAGAAGCAAGTAAACATAGCCTTTAGTTTAAGTCACCCACAGAGGCTGACAGATCTCTCCCTGAAGAGGTGCCACTAAGTATTTCCCAACTGGTAAGTGAAATCCGAGAAACATTTTTCAGGATGAAGTCAGAATTTCAGCAACCCCGCAGCACACCCATTTTCATAACTCCAGATAAGAGTAAACAACTCAGCAAGCCAGGGAAGTTACCCCAATACAGAAAAATGTTTACCAGAGTAAAACACTCTTGGTGAAAACTGCCACATGTTATCACAAACCCTAATTGTAATCAGGCACAAAAGAACCTGAGAGTGAAGGGAAAAGGAGCTCCCTCTGCCCGTGCACTAGGTAGCATCCTACATGAGTAACTCTGCTGGCACCACATCCCAATCACTCCTTTCTAAGAAAACCTGTCCATTGAGTCTTGTTATACATGGATTCAGTGCTATACTCATGTTTATAACAACGGTTCTGATCAACAGCTTAGCCACCCGGAGATTAAGAAAAAAAGCCCTGACATTGTTTTTAAATTTGAAACTGCCAACTGGTGGAGGCTTTTGTTAACTCTTATTTATGGCCCTACAGGTAACAAGGGGAGCCAAAACAGCATATACTTCCTCCCTGGCTTCAGCAGATCCCAAGGAAGCTCTCTGAAGGGGCAACAGCAGTGCACAGAATGCAGCATTCACTTCTGCTGACTGAAAACCAAAACGGAAGTTAAATACATGCAAGCTAGTTAAGATACTGCAGGTAACTGCACAGAAGATGCCATTCATCATTCAGGAAAAGTTTCAAGAGGCAAAACAAACAAACAAAAAAGTTCTGATTATACATAACTTTCCACTTGCAGTTCGGGGCCAGCAGAGTCCTCCTAAGAATACAGGATCTCTTTTACAGCGCCAATTCTCTGTGTTATTTGTAATCATGAACATGTCGTGAGGAGAACGAGAGCAACCACAGTATCTGGGTTCCTAGTCAGCTTCCTGACTCATCCCACACAGATGTCTGCATCAAGGCTGGCACTAGCACTGCACCACACTTCCCTCCAGCAAAATGGTGCTGCTCCAGATTAGTCTTTTTTTTTTTTTTCCTCCTCCGGATGGCATGGCAGCAGAGCTTGGATAATACATTTAGCCTCCAGGAAAGAAAGCACAGAGTCACAAATACATCACTACTGCAGCTGAGAGACTCCCCTATCCCTGGGAGCTTTTCCCACCATATGATCACAGAAATTCCCAGAATTTACAGTAGTTTTTTCCAACAGGGTGCATTGCAAACTGTAGGTCCCAATTACAAAATCTACAGGACAACATACTTAACGGGGTTTTTAAATGCTACTGCTACACCCCTTCTTAGCTTTATCACACCTATGGAAACATGCTAAACTCCTGACTCTTACTTACCTATTCCAACAGTTCTTGGCACTTGCTGAAGTCTGCACATCCATCCATCCATCCCCCCCCCCCCGTTTTTTTGTTTAAATGCAGGACCAGACCTGTTGTATACAATCCCAGGTTTGGCCCTCACTGACTTGTACAATAAAGTTTCCATTTTTGTGTCTCTCTTTAAATGAGCTTTTCTGTTGCGCACCAAGGACAATTTATGTTTCCACTGTCATAAAGTCGTGGCTCACATCTTGTGATCCATTACTACATCCAAATCTCTCTTCTTCCCTATTACCAAACTCCTTGTTCCTTGGTAGCAGCCCCAGACCTCACAGGCCAAATCTCAGCCCATAGGTATTGTTTATTCTGACACTCAACATCACTCCATTTTCCCTGTAGGATATCTCAGTGCTCTTTGGCCCTGCAAACAGTTCCCAGCTTTGGGTCATCAGCAAACATCACTACTGCATCCTGGTTTGTGCATGAGGGTCATCAATTACAGTACTGAGTGATATCAGCCCAAATCCCTGTCTCTGATGAAATCTATTAATAATTTCCACACAGCCATTAGTTCCCCATTTTATAGCATCTCTTGATCTCTCTAACAAGACTTTGCTTCTTGTAATTCTTCAAATACCATAATCGCCAGCAAGTAAGGCCAGGTCCCAAATTAGCATAATGCAGTAGTTTCTGTCCTGTTTTTTCACCCTCGGCATATTGTTCCTATCTGTTTTATCACAATTTCCAAATTTACTTCACTCGTTCGCTCTGAGACTTTCTCACATACCACAAACAGAGCAATGGGGGAAAAGAGCAAGATGACTGACACTCATGTAGATTCTTCAGTGCCTCAGCCTGCCAGGGTTCATGATGCCCAAGCACAACAAAGGTATTTACTACTGTTACCTTCCCTGAAAACAGAAATTAACATCTCTAAAGACATAAAATGGTTTGGGTTGGAATGGACCTTAGAGATCACTTAGTTCTACCCTCCCTGCAATGGACAGGAACACCTTCCACTAGACCAGGTTTCTCAAGGCTCTGTCCAACCTGGCCTTGAATGCTGTCAGGGATGGGTCAGCCACAACTTCTCTGGGCAACCTGTTCCAGTGCCTCACCACCCTTACAAGTAAAGACTCTTTCAGTTTAAAGGCATCACATCACCTCCTTCTTCTGGACTGGAAGGTTAGCATGCCTGCAGACAATGAAACCATCTCTCTCTGTCTTTAAGCTTGTAATTTACTGAGGGTTTCCATTCAGATGGGAATAGTTCACATATTGAACAAACACTACTTCTGAGCCTTCATCTCTTGGGAATGCATATTAAAAATTGTAACACCACATTGAAAGCTGCATGGTTGGCACGGCCACAAAGCCCCAGCTGCACTTCCCCCTCCACACTGGCCCACAGCTTCCACTGAAGTTTTTTAACGTACCACCATGAGCATTATGTGCCATTTGCAACGCAACCACACAATGTCTGGCATTGCGCAAAACATTAACAACTAAATTATGATCCTAGACACTTTCAAAACACTTAGTCACTTAACTGTCTTCCAATTAAAAGATCTGTCCTGCAAGCACTCCCTATGCTCATGAACAGCCTTCTGTTGTGTGCGATTCACAACTTCTGACACAATACAGGCACATTAGGAAAAACAAAGTGTAGTGGGGCCAAGAGAGAGAAGATTTATTCAAGCAACACCACGCAAGAAATGGCAAAACCGGTAAAATTACAAGAAACCATCTGTCTTCAGCGAGGAAAGGCCCCCGATCTGAGAAGTCCGACCCGCCCGGCCATCAAGCCAATAGCTTCAAGCCACCGTTAGCACCCTCATCAGGCCAGGCCCCGTAAGCAACTCCAGCGAGGGGCCGCAAGCCCGTCCTCGCAGACACCCGTCCCGGCCCCGCCTGCTCAGAGTTTACCCACTGCCTGGGGGAAGCGGCTCCCACTATTCCCTCCTGCTGCGCACGGGTACAACGGGCGGCAGCCGCCGCGACGTCTGCAGCACCGGCAGCCGGACCGCCCGCTGCAGCTCAGCCGCGGCGGGGCCCGGCGTTATCCCCACCCCGAGGCAGGGCTCCGGCGGCGCCACTGCCAGGGGCTCGGCAGTCCGCAGAGAGACCAGGGCCGGGGGAAGCCGCTGCCGGCCCGGCTCATCCCGTTCACCTCACACAGCCCTGGGGCCCTCGCGCCGGACCACCCTTTCCCTTCACGCGGAACCCACCCCAACCCCAACCCCAACACTCACTCGACCTCCGCCATCTTCTCCCTCCCCGCGCCAATCCCCGCCCCGCGCAGCCTCCGCAGGCCCCGCCGAGCGGCTGGCGGGGCGGGCGGGGTGCGGAGCCAGGCCTGGCCCGGGGCGCGCTTGTGCTGACGGCTGCGTGCCCACGGCCGGGTGTGGCTCCGTGATCTCACCCGGAACGCGCGGCGGGACGAGTAGCGCCGGCAGGCCCCGGTCAAGAGCACCGTGGCGAGGGGTAGGTGGAGAGTCTCGCAGCAACTTCGTTGTGCGTCTGTTCAGTTTGCGCAGCGCTGCGCGTCCTTTGGAGAGGGGCTGTTACCAGCATGAAAAAAGGCATATAGCGATGGGCTTTGTACATGGCTTGTGCTTCCACCGAGGCATGGTTTAGCTGTATACGGTTATGCAATATCCCTGCTAGACGTTTTGATCACAGAAACGAATGAAAAGAGCATGGTCTAGGAAGGTGATTGCCCACCTCCACGTCAAACCGACAGCCAGCATGGCTTCACTAAGGGGAAATCCTTCCTGAACAATTTGGTGACCTTCTACGATGGGGCAATGGAACTGATGGACAGGGGTAGAGCAGCTTATGTCATCTACCTGGACTTGTGCACAGCGTTCGACACTCTCCCATGTGACATCCTTGTCTCTAAACTGGAGAGACACCAATCTGATAGGTGGGCCACTCAATGGATAAAGAACTGGCTGGATGGCCACACGCAAAGAGTTGTGGTCAATGGCTCAGTGTCCAGCTGGAGACCAGTGACAAGTGGTGTCCCTCAGGGATCGGTGTTGGGACCGGTCTTGTTCAACATCTTTGTCGCTGACATGGACAGTGGGATTGAGTGCACCCTCAGCAAGTTTGCCGATGACACCAAGCTGTGTGGTTCGGTGGATACGCTGGAGGGAAGGAATGCCATCCAGAGAGACCTTGACACGCTTGTGAGGGGGGCTGATGCCAACCTCATGAAGTTTAACCATGCCAAGTGCAGGGTCCTGCACCTGGGTGGGAGCAATCCCAGACACAGTTACAGGTTGGGCAGAGAGGAGATTGAGAGCAGCCCTGCGGAGAAGGACTTGGGGGTGGTGGTCAATGAGAAAATGAACATGAACCAGCTTCAGTGTGCACTTGCAGCCCAGAAAGCCAACCGTATCCTAGGCTGCATCAAAAGGAGCATGACCAGCAGGTCGAAGGAGGTGATCCTGCCCCTCTACTCTGATCTCGTGAGATCTCACTTGGAGTATTGTGTGCAGTTCTGGTGTCCTCAACATCAAAAGGACATGGAGCTGTTGCAACAAGTCCAGAGGAGGGCCACGAAGATGATCGGGGGACTGGAGCACCTCCCATACAAAGACAGGCTGAGAAAGTTGGGGCTGTTCAGCCTGGAGAAGAGAAGGCTGCCTGGAGTCCTCACAGCAGCCTTGCAGTATCATGAAGGGGGCCTATAGGGATGCTGGGGAGGGACTCTTCATTAGGGCCTGTAGTGACAGGGCAAGGGGTAGTGGGTTCAAACTTAAACAGGGGAGGTTTAGCTTGGATATAAGGAAGAATTTTTTTCCTGTTAGGGTGGTGAGGCACTGGAATGGGTTGCCCAAGGAAGTTGTGAGTGCTCCATCCCTGGCAGTGTTTAAGGGCAGGTTGAACGAAGCATTGGGTGACATAGTTTAGTATGAGGTGTCCCTGCTTATAGCAGGGGGTTTGGAACTCGATGATCTTAAGGTCCTTTCCAACCCTTACTATTCTATGATTCTATTTTATGATAAACCTCCCATGCAGTACTGTGTCAAGCTCTGAGGCCTCCACGATAAGAAGGACATGGACCTGTTGGAGCAAGTCCAGAGGAGGGCCACAATGATGACCAGAGGGCAGGAGTACCTCTCCTATGGATACAGGCTGAGAGAGCTGGGTTTGTTCAGCCTGAAGAAGAGAAGGCGCCAAGGGGACCTTAGAGCAGCTTCCAGTCCCTAAAGGGGCCTGCAAGAAATCTGGAGAGGGACTTTTTACAAGGGCCTGTAGGGGCAGGACAAAGGGGAATGGCTTTAAAGTGAAAGAGGGTGGATTTAGGGTAGATAAAAGAAGCAAGTTCTTCATTGTGAGGGTGGTGACACTGGAACAGGTTGCCCAGAGAAGTTGTGGATGCCCCATCTCTGGGAGTGTTGAAGATCAGGTTGGACAGGGCTTTGAGCAACCTGGTCTAGTGGAAGGTGTCCTTGCCCCATGGCAGGGGGTTGGAACTGTATGCGCTTTAAGGTCCATTCCAACCCAAACCATTCTGTGATTCTATGGTCTATAAAATACTTTACTCCCAGTTAAGCTGCTAACCTGGCTTCTCCCAAGCAGCTGATGTTGTGAGGACTTTTGCTAGTCCTTAGCTTTATCAATTGAGGCAAAAAGCAAACTCCAGAAACTACATTTTCTTCACTAGCCTGTGGCCTCTTGGAGAACATACAGTATGAAGCAGAAAACAATTTGCTTTAGCTTGTCTTAATGAGTAGTAAAGCAACACAATAAAAGTATACCATTTATTGTTCATATGGTGGGGTATAGGAGAATAATGCTGTTATTTTCCTTTATAAGCCATATATATTAATTATAACATTATTATTCTATTACTGAACTTTTTCATTTGCATGAATAATGAATAATAAAAATCAATAATGAATCCTTTGAATGAAATAATGAAGACAATTTATTAAAAACATTTGCACACTGCACTTCCCCAAACTTAGTATTTTATTGCAAAGACTTTGATAGAGCTTTCCAAATTACAGTCTGAAGCGATTCAGTGCAGATCTATTACAGTTCCCAGAATAATGATTGAATAGCATGGAATGTAACTGTATTTACTACAGCGGCATCTTTAGTGATAGTTGTGATTTCTTTGTGCTGGTACGCTGTGAACAGCAGTGTCACCAAATGTGTATAAACTCAGCCTGGAGAAGAGAAGGCTGTGTGGAGACCTCATAGCAGCTTTCCAGTATCTGAAGGGGGCCTATAGGGATGCTGGGGACTCTTCATTAGGGACTGTAGTGACAGGACAAGGGGTAACAGGTTCTAACTTAAACAGGGGAGGTTTAGATTGGATATAAGGAAGAGGTTCTTTCCTGTTTGGGTGGTGAGACACTGGAATGGGTTGCCCAAGGAAGTTGTGAGTGCTCCATCCCTGGCAGTGTTTAAGGCCAGGTTGGACGAAGCGTTGAGTGGCATGGTTTAGTTTGAGGTGTCCCTGCCTATGGCAGGGGGCTTGGAACAAGACAATCTTAAGGTTCTTTCCAGCCCTAACTCTTCTATGATTCTATATGGGTCTGTAATAGACATATTAAAAATGTAAAAGGAAGAGATTTACAGCAGCAGAGACCCGTTGTGGTTTAGATGAGCAGTAAATTAATTTTAAAATCATTCAACTGGTTTGTGTCACACAGAAGCAAAGTCTTTTTATTCTTACTGAGCTGCTTGCCTTGTCTGTGGTTTAAGTAGTTACTTTGCTGTATTTGAACTCAAATTTGGGGTCAAGAAGGACAAAAGGGTTTTTTCAAATAAATTAAAATAGCTTTCCCTAATGTGGCTGGCCTTTGGTCAGCCACATGCCCAAGGCAGAGCAAAATGCCCTATCTTTTTATGCATTAAAGACCAGGACAGTCAGTCTGAAAGCAGAAATTTTGTGAACATAGTGTGTACATGAGAGAGAAAGTGTGACATAAGTAGATGGAGACTGAAAATGATTGCTGAATCTATCTTTCTTTAGACATGAGTATATATGGTCAAGTAAGTATTTGCCTACAAATACACTTGGATTAGTTACAGTCATGTCTGCTGCTGTGTTTGGTACTATAAAATTACAAGAGCTTAATTCCTACAAAAAGTAAAATGACCATATGAGAAATATTACCTGTATTAGTAGAGGGGTATTAAGGCTAATACATGAGAAAATAAATAACAGGTATTGGTGTAAGTGTAAATCCAGGACTTTATTAGCACTGCCAGTTTGCACTGGCTGCAGTCTCAGTCCTTGCACCCATCTGGTTATCCTACAAAAAATGGGAGGAGCATGAGGGAAAAGCATTTGAAAACATGTCTGAGTTGGAAATTGCAAAATAAATACATCAGCAAATAGTTCTGCAGACAAAGGAGACAGACATATGACCTGCAGAGAAATGTCACTTGCTCTGACTTTGACTGGAATTGCTATGAAACATCATGGGAGAAGCATCTTTTTTGGAAAGAATGTAGAGTCATTCCATTGCACTGACTGCAGAACAGGACAATACAGAATGTTCTGGGTTTAGTCTGGGGACATAAATATTTGTTGGATATGTAAATCTGGCAATGAAAAACTCAGCAAAGCTCATACAAAGCAGAGGAGCCTAGAGAAGCCACATACGTACAGAAAAAGTGAAATTCTTCACATGTCCATAGCAGTTCCTCTTCTAAAGTATTTTTGTTAAGGTCTTAAAAGCTTCCTGATACATTCATTCAATGAGCTAAGGCCAGCTCATTCAGCTTAGCTGAAGGTTTTTCCATAGCAGGACAGTAAAGGAAGGGTGAGAAGATGATGGAGAGCTGGAGAGAGGGAAGAAGAGAAAGAGGGATGGAGGGAGGGAGGGACAGGAGAGAAACACAGTAAGAGAGCAGGTAGGAAAACCTAACCTGTCTTTCTGTGGTGTTCCATGATAAAATGACCAAGTGCTTTGGGAATTATGTGCATGTATAACTTGGGAAAAGCCTATATGTATGACAAGAAAAAGCTGTCTGTGGAAGTCTAGAGCTGATTCCTGGTAGGGCTTCCAGAGTTTATAAAGATAAGGACAACAGCAGGCCCAAAGTTACTGTTCTTTTCCTAAGCATGTTTTTAGCGTGTGGAGTAGTGGGACAACCGCAGAGTGCATTCAGTATAAAATGACCATCTGGGAAGGAGTCTTGTTCTCAGGAATTCTGCAAAGTTTGCTTTCTGTTATTTGTATGATTAAATGTCAGTAGAGCTCTCCAAGCACAGTCTACAGATCCTGAATATCTATGGCATCTGTTTAGCAGGAGTTGTGAAGAAGCCTGTTTGTGCACTGTGCTGAAGGACAGCCAACGAACAATAGGAGTTTCACAACAAGGAATGCCTGTCCCTTCCTCATTCCATGTTCCAAACAGCTGTGTCAAGTACTGCTGTTATTGGGGCCTATAGCTAGTATTGTAAAAAAAAAAAAAAATTGTAAATTACAGAATTTTCTTCATTAGAATATTCTTCAGGATACAAATCTCTTTCAAAACCTTCTTAGAAGTTCTCCATGCATACAGAAGGCTTCTGGGAGGCCATCAGAAATGAAGAATTACAGAACTGGGCACGTTTTCCACAAATGCCTTTTATTTTATCAACTGAGGCTGCAGTCCTGACTCTTTTATTATCTGCAGAAGGCATAGTAGCCATCCTAGTTAGCACACAGCTGGGTCACAGGCAGAGATCAGCATGGCTGACAAGTCCTGCAACTTACAGGGCGGGGTTGCTTGTTAGGCACAAAGAGGTAGTGTGCTGTGAACAACTCTGGGGTCTTGGCAAGAGCATGGCATTCAGTGGGTAAGTGCTTTAATACCAATTTTGCAGTAGGTTGGTCTTTTACAGAGAAAAGGAAAAAGACAGTAGAAGTGTGAAACCATCAGATCACATGCATTCTTAGATATTAAAAGGGCTTGTGCTTATCACAGGTTAGCAACAGGATACACAGTTCTAGGGCTGATATCAAAGACATTTTTATTTGTTTAGCCATGTCGTGGTTTAAACCCAGCCACGCATCTCGTTCACTCACTCAACTCCCCCTTTGTTGCCCTCCCCCTGCTCCTGGAGGGATGGGAGGAGAATCAAAAGAATGTGACTCCCACAGGTTGAGATAAGAGCAGCCCCGTAACTAAGGTATAACACAAATCACTGCTGCTACCACCAATAATAATAATGATAAGGGAAATGACAAGGGAAGAGAATACAACACCTCACCACCCATCGATAGGTAACTCACCCCACACTGCCTGACTGAGCACTGACTGAAACCTCCTCCAAACCCCCAGAGCACTAGCCCTTCCGGGTAACTCTGTTACATCTTGGGCATGACGTGCTATGGTATGGAATACCTCTTTGGCTAGTTTGGATCAGGTGCCCTGTCTGTTTCCTCCCAGCCTCCCCTCCTCCATGGCAGAGCATGAGACTCAGAAAGTCCTTGGTCAGAATAAACATTAGTATTATCAGCGCTGTTCCCAGGCTGCAAGTCAAAACATAGCTGCACCAGCTACTAAGAAGGAGAAAAAAATGACTGCTACTACTGAACCCAGGACAAGCCACTTGCAAAAGGCGCTGGATTGTCAGCTCCAGAGGCTAAAGTCCTTGATTTATTTACTGAAAGGTGCTGCATGGACAAATGCAGCACGAGTTTCCCTCTATCACTCTGCCAGTATGGCTCAGCCCTGATCTAGATTCCGTACTGTCCTGTGTTCAGCAGTAGCAGTCGTTTTTCTCCTCAGTACCTGGTGCAGCACTGTGTTCTTGACTTTCAGCCTGGGAACAGCACTGATAACACCAATGTTTTTAGTTACTGCTCAAATGCTTAGTCTGACCATAGGACTCATGCTCTGCCAGGGAGGAGGGGAAGCCGGGAGGAAGCAGAGACAGGACACCTGACCCAAACTGACCAAAGAGGTATTCCATACCACAGCACGTCATGCCAGGGAGGTAACTGGGAGTTACCTGGAAGGGCACTCTCTTCTCAGTCAGGCTCATTTTGGTGGGTTGTGAGGTGTTGTATTCTCTTCCCTTGTCATTTCCCTTATCATTATTATTGGTGATAGCAGCAGTGGTTTGTGTTATGCCTCAGTTACTGGGCTGTTCTTATCTCAACCCATGGGAGTTACATTCTTTTGATTCTCCTCCCCATCCCTTCAGAAGCGGGGAGGGGATGGGGGGAAGGACGGAAAAAAGGGAGGGGGAGTAGACACTGTGTGGCTGACTGGGTTTCAACCACGACACATACTCATTCAGTGCTTGTTCAAATAGTTATCTAGGGAGTAAACAGTGCCAGTCACAGCCATGGTTTCTGAGATATGGAGTCCAGCCCAGTCAGAGTTTGCCAAGATAACCTCATTGCATAACATGCCAAGGAGCCACAAACAGCTGTAGTACTGAAGGACTGTGATATTTAAATAAAATACTGAAATATAAAAGATAAAATACTGAAAAAGCAAAGTAATCATCATCATGTTAGGATACAGCCAAATACGGAATTTAGAAATTAAGGACTTTCTTCCATATTTTTATAGTTTAATATTTAATATATTTATGTTACCGAAACATCTAGATTCGATGGACAGGTGAAAGAGCTTCATCGGGGCATATTTTTTGCAGTGATAAATTCTGGTAGGAAGCGAGGACAGTATGGAGCCTGAAGATGCACAGAGGATGTATATGAATGCATTTCAGTCCTAGGTGTGTGTGCCTGTGTCACAAGTGTGTCACTTGCTAAGTGTCAAAATAAGGTGGGTGCAGATGAATAAGTATATGCAAAAAGGCCAGGAAGGAAATTCATGTCAAGTCAAGCTAAAAATAGGTGTCTGAGTGAATGAGAAAAGAACTTGCAGTGTCTGAGAAGGAAAGGAGTCTTACACAAGAAGTTAAGATATTTTCTGAACTTGATCGGAATTATTTTAGATACATGTGTTACGAAATTCAGATATCCTTTCTCCCTCCTTTCCTCCCTTTCTCCCCTCCTCCCTTTCTCCCCTCTTCCTCACTTCCCTCTCTCCCTTCCTGTCTTCCTATTTCCCTCCCTTCCTCCATTTCCCCTTCTTTCTCCCTCCCCTCCTTTCTCCTTTTCTCTCTTTCTTCTCTCCCTCTCTGTCTCTTTCATTCCATTTGTGGCATCTCATGTCCAAAACAAAGCAACAGATTCTAGCAACTGTATTTGATAGACTCCTACCCAGTATCACAAGGCCTGCCGTGTAGTCATTAGCAAGCAGTTGCGCTGCCAGCTGCATTTGGCAGTACTGTTGACTAAACTTATTTCAATTGGCATTATTTTTATAGCGATACGGACCTTATGTTTATGCCTAAAAAAAGCCAGCAACTCATTTTAGCATATTTTGAGATAGCCCACCCCTGTGTTGCTGTTCACTGTACAGAGTGTAAACAAGTATGTTCCTGCTGAGTTTAGAGAGAGCAGCAGATTCCTCTGCAGGTGGTAGAGAGGAATAACACAGAGTGATCCTTCTGCTCATTTGATGTATCTATTTTAAGTTTAAAAAGTTGTCTTCTGGAGAAGGCTGTTTCTTTCCTTCACCTGTTGCAGATGGAAAAGATGCCAACCTTCATAGACATCTGAGTTTTAGACCTCAAATAAGGAGATAATGATGTTATCCTGTGTAATTTATTCAACAGCACAGGTTATCTGGGTCAGCATTGAGGAAGTGTTTCAGTGAGACTCAGGCATGGATGTGTCTTCCAGCAGTCACTGCTGGCATTGACATTGCTGGGAAGGACATGTTATAGAGCAGTTTGGAAAATGTCTGTTTCTCTTAGCCAATGGAAATCTGAAAATTTACAGTGACAACTCAAATGCCAGAAGTTCTTGTTTCCAACAAATATTTACATTTTGTGGTGTTCAACTTACTCATATTTGACCTTTCCCTCAGAAAGCACACAGTCCAAAATGCAAAAATAAAGGAACCAAGAGCTTGCTTAGAAACACAGTTTTCCATTAAAAGCAGTTTTAATGACATATATTCCATCAGGCTTAGTAGCTTTTGACAGTCAGTAGGTGATTCAGGTGCCCAAACATAGGATTCATAGTCTATCTTAGAAACACTGTCAGGCATCCAGGACACCTGCATGAAGTTGAGGATGTGACAGCCATCTGTGAGACCCTTACATTCCAGAGGCTGCAGCTAAGGCTGGGGAGGGATGCCCTGGGGCATCTCGAATAGCATTACACACTCTCAGTTAAGCAATTAGTCTCTGAATCTCTACAATTTCAGACAAGAAAACATCCCATCTGATGTTATTAATGGGCTGTCACTGCCTGATAAAGGAGGAAGGTCAGCAGCATAGTGCTTTTGAGTCTCACCGTATATTCATGCCATTCTTTTGGCCTCTCCTGGTTGTTTCACACCAGAGTAGCCAAAAATTCCTGTGATAGCAGCTTCATGCTGTAACCTCCAGCAAGTACTGAGCACTGGGTAGGTGGCTCACCCACCAACTGCGATGCCAAGAGGCCTAGAGCAAGAGGCAGGTTGCAAATCCAGGCACCCGCAACAAGAAGCTGGGAAGTTCCCAAGTTCGTGGGAACCTTCCTAGCACATAGCATGCCGCCCCAGCAAGCTTAGTGAGAAAGAAGCCTGGTGTTTGGCAATCTGAATGTGCAAGGATCACAGGGATAAATAAGTGATAGCTAGCAACCAACTCCACCTAAGTCTCCCTGAAGCTATAAAAAGACAAGAAGGATTAATAACTGTCTTGAGTCAGCTTGTTTGGGTTTGGGTTTGGTGGGGTTTTTTTGAGTCTCAGTATGACAGGGGCAACAGTGGAGAGCCATGTGCTAGAGAAGGAGAGAAGACAGAAAATTGCAATATAAAATAACTCTGAATGGAATTTTCATTGTTCAGTTTTCAGGTCCCAGAAACGGAAACCCTTTTCCTCCTTCATAATTATTTTACCGTTTCAGCTGTAATCTTTGTGATTATATATATAAATACATAAATATATAAATAATATTCTGTCCTATATTGACCTACCAGATAGTGTCAGCAGAGTCCTGGATTTCTGGGCTACTGCTTCAACTTGTCCTTTTCTGATGAAAGCAGGGGTTTAGCCGTGTTGTGTAAAATTCAGTGTTACAACCAGAACATGGGGCAGGAGCCTTCTGAACTTAATGTGACAACAAATGGATCTGTTGATGGAATTAGTTATCTCTTACATGTCTTTTTAAGGTTTAATAAGGAAGGTTTAAGAAGTTCAATGAGGAACATTTTTTTAATTCTTGTCTCTTTTAGAGTATTACTACACACGAGCTGAACCAAAGCACAGAGAACTTTACATGTACTAAAAAATATGTACCCAGCTGCATTGCTGTTGTGGATCACCGAACTATGACCAATATAAACTATCTCCTGGATTTTTTCTTGTCCCTTTTCTCCCAGGCTACACATTTTGAACCCTTATTTCTGCTGGCATTGTAAATTTACCCTAGTGAAGAATTTGGCCTTTACGCTGCAGAGAAACAAATAAAATCTCAGTATTGGTTTGTGTTTGGGTTGTTGCTAGTGGGGTTTTGTAGGTTTGGGGTTTTTTTTTTCCTCTCGCTTCTTTTTTGCTCCACTGGTTCATTTATGAAAAAAGATGATGAGATTCAGGCTTCTGATGGTATTTCCATTACCCAGGAATTGAAGTACTCTGAGCAGGCTAAGACTTGCATAAAGTTAAACACAAGTACCCAAAGTGAACACAAATGCTTTCAATACAGAAAAACATTATAACTTGTGCCCTGTGCTACTTACCAGCAAACCTTCTGCTGTGGATTTATGGCTGTTGTCACAATACTTCTCTGGTTTTTCTCAGAAGAAAGCTTTTTCATAACTAAATTAATTAAATTCAGAGAGCGTGTTAAAGTAAAAATATTGTTTGTACAGATACATACATCTATACCTGCATATACCTATAATTAGCAGTCCAGCAGATTAGATCATCTAATGATAATTAGTTTGTTTTGAGTCTGGGTCTTCAGGGTAGGTGCTGGACTCCAAATACCATAATTAGTTTCTGAAAGGACACAAGCTTCTCAGCAGTTCACTGTCATTTCTCAAATGTGCTTCCTGAGAGTTGGATGAAGATCTTGCATTCCAAAGAAATTCAAAGCCATGTGTCAGGTGCCAAATATATTATAAAAGTAAGGGGGTTTTATGCACTAGTCTTTGAGAGTAATTTGCTTATACAGTTTCCTGTAAGCTCAGTATTTTCCAACACTTGTGATGCAGCAGAATAAAGATCATGTTTTAATCTACTTATGAAATTTTAGCTATATATTATTGGAGACTTAGAAGTAGTTTGATGTGTTTGTAGCCAGAACATGGGCCAAAATGAGTAATGTTTTGTCATCAGTGAATTTCTGCTGCTTTAGAAAAAGTGATCTTACCTTCATAACCAGCAGTGATCTCACATCTTACATCTTCAGAGGAAACTTGGTCTCTTGTAGCCATGCTAGAAAAGCAATGCATTTTCTGTTTGCTCTATAAGCAGAATTTCAGTTGCCATGGCTTTCTCTTTTGCTGCATAATAAATAAGGAGTTTTATTTTTCCTATTCATAAATAAGAAATTCTCATTTGGTGTAGAGACTCTTCAGATGCTTTACTAACACTTTATTGTCTGCCTCAGTAACAAATATGCTGTCTATTCAGAAACACTGTGGCTTCCATTAGACTGTTCTATTCATTTGATTCAAGTGGACAATAAAACTTGCTGAATGACAGCATGTCACTGATGACTATAGAGCTTTAAAGAGAACCCATTCTGACTCCTGCCTTTTCATCAGTTTTCCTATATCTGAATGTACACCACTCACTGTATTTTAATGGAGGCATGGCCTTGTTGATATATTTCTTTTAATTTTTAGTGATTAGCCTAGTGTAAAACCTTGGTGGATGAAACTGATTACATGATTTTTTCCAAACGGGAGAGTGGGTACCGAGATGTCAAAGACTAGTAAGCACCCTGCTGTTGGGAAATGTTGGCTAATTTTATTTTTGGTAAATTATTCTGCAGTGCTTGAAAAACATTGGAAAACTGGGTGAGGACCTTTAATGCATATACCCATTTGCTCTGGGCATAGATGGAAAAGGTGACTGAGAATCAATACTAAAAATGGCTAGTGACTCATATTAGGGGTATGAATTGGTAGAATATCTGGTATGGTAACAAAAGACATTACTTCCACTCAGGTTGGAGTTTACCCTGATGCAGAAGCCTGGTACAAAGTCAGTACTACTTATGTTCGCATCAGCTTACACAGTTCATAGGTCTCATGTGCTACTCAGGGATGAGGTGTTTGCATTTACATTTACAGTTACAGTTACCTTTTTTTTAAAGTCCTCCTAGTGAGGCAGAAGTGTCAATGGCTGTGATTCTTCTCTCTAATAACTAGATGTGACACTTCAGAAACTTCTGCCTGACTTACTTCTGGTTTTCTGGAGTGCATCAGAGGTCCCTTATCCTGAGGTATCAACTGGACCTTCAGATATCAATATCAATATATGATTTTCAAGGTAACCCAGGAAATACTTATTTCTTTCTGAAATGCAAGTAGGTGTCTGGGATTTTTTTTTCTCATTTGTTATATTTTTCTTCTACGGGGCAGGAACATTCCTCCCATTTTTGAATGCTTATATTTTGTTCCTTAATTAGACAAGTGTCTAGAATCCGTAGCTGAGATGCAATGACCTTCTTTCAAGAACTGGTGTTTCAGAACCTGGTCACAAGCAATCAGCTGTGAGGGTTTCCATGAGCGTGTTTTTTTTTAAGATGGAAGACCTAACAGAGCATTATTACAGAAACACACAGTGCTTCAGCAAGCACACAGTAGGTGATGTCCTACATTGTGTGCAGCCATGCGGACCCCAGCCTTTACCCTGTGGTAGTAAGATCTATGGGACAGCAACTGCTTTGGGAAAGGCAGCATCTTTTCATTATGTTTGGGTGCAAGATGTAGCGTAATTGTGATATCTAGAAGCCACTGCTACATTTCTAGGACCAGACTGTGAATCTATGTGGTAATAAACCTTTCCTTACCCAAATGACCTCTATGAAACTGGTGCTTGCAATATGGACCACAATGAACAATAATGACAGAAAGTGCATTTCTGTGGCTGCCTTCCTTTTCTAGTTGATGGGAGAGATTCAGTTACTATGAGATGGATACAGTATAAAATATAGATGTATTTGGAAGTAGCAATAATGGCAGCACACATGAGGTAACTAAATGATCTTGAAGAGTAATGATACTGTATGCCCAGGGTGTTACATCTCTCCACCTCTTTAAATTATATACTATTTACAACACCTCTTGACTGAGTAGGGATTTATTTACATTGCTTCATCTCCAACTAAATGTTAAATATGACGTCATGCAGTATTGCTCCATCTCCGGGTGAAAGTACAAGTGGAAAGACATACAGAACTTTCTGCTGTGACATTCTCATCTACAGATACAAATGCCTTGATAGAAATAACCTTTTTGTAATATCCACAATTTTCTGTAGTTCTAATTTTTATTGTGCCTGCTGCCTGCAACATGATAAGACTTATTCATAAATTCACACTCCAGTGGTATGATAAATATATAACAGTCTTAAAAGGAGTTTCTTGGTGGAACGTATGTTATTCATCAGGTCTCAGTTTTCCTTGGTTTTGGTCCTAGGTTTATTGTTTTTTGGTCATGGGTTTTGTTTGTTTTTTTTCTATTTGACTTTTTTGGCTAACTTCTCTGATCCTCTTCATCCCAATAGCCACAAGTTAAAATAGCACTTTGGACAACTAAAACTAAATATGGCATGATGAAAAATATGTTTATATACCTTTATTATATTATCTCTTATTCTCTATCTGACAAATAGGAGGTGAGAATATTGTAAAGTGATATTCTATAGCAGGCACAATGCTTATCAGTTATTTTCCTTTGACCTTCTGCCTTAGAAAATTAATTCACTTGAGCTGTTCATACACTAGAACATTAGGAAAAAAATAATGTTAGCACTAGTGAATATAATCTCTCCAGGAAAGCTGGGCAATTATTCAATGGTCTAATCTTATCTCTTGTTTCATTTTTATATGGCAAGTCTACATTTAAAGTATTAGATATACTGTGCTTCTGCTCAGTACCATCAAACCACAGTAAATAAATGCCGCTAAGTGCCACCATGAGTGAAGGAGCTTATAATGAGAAGTGTGAGTAGACATGTGCGCCATTCATCATTCTGTTCAGTCTGATATTGGGGCTCTTTTTATCAGCACTATTCGTAGCGGTGTCATCACCTCTGGTATAAATCTTCTGTCAGTGTCTGTCATCCCTGTGCCCTATTAAACTCATGCTCTCACATAATCACTGAGTGACCTTTGGATGTCTTTCATTAACCTCTGACCTGAACCCCACTGGTTTCTTGTTGGTAGGTAAATCTATAACATGACATTTGCTTATGACTCAACCTTTATCCTTGCTTAATAGTCCTGCCTTTCAATTTTTTTGTTCTGGAGTAAAAAGATAGTTGCAATCTTAAGCCACAGCTTGGATTTCAAAGGTTGGAACACAATATTCACTTAAGTGTCTCTAAATAGACTTTCTAATATTTTCCACTGCTGCTTGCTGAATCATATCAGTTGTAAATTGATGCAGGATGTTAGCCTCACGAATAATATTTTTGTTTCTGATGGAAGTTTATTTTCCCTCAGATTTTTTCTTCTTGCTGTGTTCCCCTAATCAGGGATTGGGGATTGAGTAACTCAAATTCAGTTATGAAACTCTGCCTAAAATTTTTGGTGCTGGAGATGAGGGTAGCTATCTCACAGTAATAATAATAAAAATAATTGCAAGATTTTGTTCTCATGAGGATCAAGTGGTCTGGAAAGTATCTAGTCTAGTGCTCCATGTTGCCGATGTCTTACTGCAAAACCTTGGCGAAGCTGCTTGCTTTTTCTAGGATTCTTTTACCTCACTTGTAAAATGGGCCATGGTAAAACTATACTCTGCAGAATAAAACATGAAAAATGGCTTCTATTTACTTTTTGTGTGCTTGGGAACCAGGCTGATGCTCCTATTAACCCTGCTCAGCTACATGTGTGTACAGAATTGAAAGCATACTGAATTATATTTCTCCTCTTTCCGCCCTACCTCCCCATGTGAATGTGCCCTTAATTACAGTTAACTGTAATTAGTAGCAATTAACTAACATTCTTAGCAGTTGTATTCCTGAAAACCCAGGAATAGTAGGTAGTTAGGATTTATGTGGGCATCTGAAGTGTGGGGTTCATGGAAAATTGCAGGTCTGGGTGGTGCTTCCTTGTTGAGGGATTGCAGGAATGAGCTCAGTCTCTACAGGGAAATGGGAGAGAGAAAATGGGTATGGCAGTGAACGAAATTGGGGAGCATTAAATGTATGTGTTGACTGTGAGGAAGTTTGTGAGGAGAGAAGGGGGCAGATAGGTTTGATGGGGGGTCTGTCTGCAAGGTGCTGTAGTTCTCATTCAGTCCTTTGAGTGACCACAGAAATGAGCACAGGGCTTCCTACAGGAAAATTAATGTACAAATCTGACTAAAAGTACATGGCATGGCTTTTGCGTTTTCTACATGCTGTAAATCATTCTGAAGCAATGTTAAAATAAGAAAAGATTGGATGACATTACCTTCTCAACTTTATAGATACCTTTAATAAGAGTATTTTAGCAGAATTGTGTTCTTATAAAAATTTCAACTAACTTAGGTAATGGCTACAGTGTTTCCTGAGCCATGTAATGCGAACACGCTTGTTATATCCATGTCTTGATGATTTTGCTATGTTGAAAGCTGAGGCTCAATGCAAGCAGTTAGTTTCTGTGTTTTTCTCTCTCCATTTCTTTTTAGTGTCTTTAGGAATGGCAAGTAGGTTATACTTCTGTTTCCTGTTCCAGCATGAGGCTGTCTCCTTACAGCTGGAGGGCCCATCTCTCCTCAGCTTGTGATCAAGCACCATCGAAATGAGGAAAATTTCAGGATCTGGGAATGGACAGGTAAGCAGTTTGTCTCTTTTTTAACTTACTGTGGTTTCGTATAACGTTCTTTCCTAGTTTTGTCAATGTTGCCCTCATTTCTCCTTTTTCTCTCTCTTTTTTTTTTTTTTATGACGCATAAAAAAAATGACCCAAGGTATGTCTAATTTGATATCAAGAGCAAAATCCCCTGTTGTTGGCATTTTGCACTTCATAAAATACTTGAAACAAATTACATGGTTAGCAAAGGAAACTGCAACAAACCCAATAGACCACAGAGATCAATAGATTCCCATCTCTGGTGCTGGCTGACTGCCATAACTCTTCTACCTCTCTAGAAAGAGAGTTTGTTCTAGACATCAGCCATCTCCAGGAGAAGGTGACACCATCACATGTGCTCAAGACTGCTGTCTTGTGAATGACTTGAACATCGTCTGAAACAACATCTTCCTTGTGGTGTATGAACTCTGGATATGGGAGGTATCAAGGGAAGTGGCTGTGGCCCTTTCATGGGGAGCAGAGATGACAGTGTTGGTGTCTGCTTAGTTCATAGAACCATCCTCCTCATTTTCAGGACACCACAGAGAAATTTTCATGTCATATGGATGTGGAACAGCTGAGAACTCATTTCCTGACCCCAGGCTTGTTACATAGATGGTATTATCAAACGTAATACAACTTATGTGTGCATGATAACATGATGCCTTTCATTTAACATACATTTTTTTTTATCTTAAATCGAAAGGAGAAAGGATAATTATAGGGTAAGAAAAGATTTCTAGTCACATGTGATAACCCATACTTCCTAGCTCGTTTGTCAGCACCTAGCACTTCCCATGGGGTGAGCAGTGTGATGGGATTGGTGGTAAGTTAAACTAAGAGCTGGTTAGATGGCAGTTCCAAGAAAGGGTGTACACAAATGTAAGACACTGGAGTACTCTGGAGCTGCAGCTATGGATCATAACAATATTGTGCTAGGCACACTAAAGCTCTTTCCATCACCACCGGAGAGTGAGATGAATAGTCACAAAAATGTGGAAATAGAATGGGAAAATGAAAGATACTATCTCTGCTTTTTACTTGCATTTACAAATACATTTGGAAAAGCTTGTCAGGGTGGAATTTGGCAAAATGCAGTTGAGAACCTCTGGAAAAAAAAGTGGATTTTGAGGAGAATCATATAGAACAAGGACCCTACCCCTTAGACAGCTCAGTCCCACAGACCTGTGTGGGCTTTTGATCTGGCTATGGCAAAGCAGAAGATTTTCAACTGATGATAACATCTGAGAAGACTTGGGATGACAGCAAGAAAGAAACACAAATGTGGTTAATTGTGTGACCCACAGGGAGTGCTGAAAGACAGTAATGGGTATAAAGAGGCCATATTTCCACAAATGACCATTAGTCTTTTCTAAATGTTCCTTGAAATGTAAAGGGATGATTTTCTCTCTCCAATTAATCATTCTAGAAATCCTCCTTCGTGTAATCATGAAAACACGGGAGAGGACTTAGTATCAGTAAATGTTGCCAGATGTACAAAATGGCAGAGTAAGGTGTTGTATAAAATGATTTTGGGTGGCAGAAACTGGATAGGAAGCCAAAAATACTGCACCAATATTTGAGCTTTTCTGTGGGAGGCGTTGCCAGCCTCAGGAGGAAGCACTGGATAATTTATAGGTTAACATTTTCTTTTTATGTGAATAGCATTTTTTCTCATTTATAGTTAATTAGGTTAAGCATGCATGGGGAGCGAGGGAGGAAAGACTTTCTGAGAGAATCTAAACGATTAGTAATTTGACTGAAGTAAAAGAATCTGCTAAAAGATGTAGCTCTGGAATTAAATATGTTGCTATAACAAGTGTAAGTATCAGACAGGAATTTTAAAGGTTCTTACATTAATTATAGCAGCAGCACAAAAAGATGTAGAGCTTATTTACAGATTTGGCACGTGGATTCTTTTCACAAGTAGCTGCTGTTTCATTTTACTAGAGGAGAAGAAACTATTTGTCCCAGCTTTTCATAGCTTTATATCTTTTGCGCACATTTCTTGTCTCAGTGGTTTTGGCTCACATGCAGGATCGGTTAAGGTGAATTACAAAATAAAGTGAACATTGACTTAGCTACTGCATTTCTTCAAATCTTTTTTTCCTGTATAAAGTCCTCTTGACACTTGCTGGTTGGCTGAACATTTTTTTGGCAGACTCTGTGTGTCCATCTGTACACAGGGAGTGGAACTCTTTCACTAAGGTCCATCTAAAAATGCAGCACCATACCTAGACTGGGACAAACTTTTATACAAACACTCAGAATGGTTCAGGGCATTAAAGTCACTTGGGCTGCAGTTACTGGTATACAGACTTGTCAAGTTCCATATGTTGCTGATGAGGATCACACAGTGTGCTGTCATCTCCCACCACAGTACAGCTCTCCTTTACACCACTGTACCATGGGTTCTCTCCTATCCTGATGCCCCATTTACCTGACACAACCAGCTGGTTTCCCCCACATGACTGGCTCTTCACTCCCTTTGCTCTGTTGGGTGATCCAGCACATGGCTCTTTTGGCCAGAGCTATTGTGTTCCAGGATATCTGTGATGAGCAAGGCAGAATTTTACAAGAAGAAAGACATTTATGAAGAATTAGTTAAAACGTATTTCCAGCTGGAATGGCTTCCACTGTGTAATTTTTGAAAATGCTCGGAACAGTTTTAACTGATTTCCAGTACCCTTTGCAGAGTACCCTTAGTTGTTGGGTGAGTTTTTTAATGTAAGCATGTAGATTCAAATTTAAGCACTTTTGTCTGAGGGAGGATGATCAGGGGACTGGAGCATCTGCCATATGACAACAGGCTGGGAAAGTTGGGGCTGTTCAGCCTGGGGAAGAGAAGGCCGCATGGAAACCTGATAGCAGCCTTCCAGTATCTGAAGGGGGCCTATAGGGACTCTTCATTAGGGGCTGTAGTGACAGGACAAGGGGTAACTGGTTCAAACTTAAACAGGGGAGGTTTAGATTGGATATAAGGAAGAAATTCTTTCCTGTGAGGGTGGTGAGGCACTGGAATGGGTTGCCAGGGAGGTTGTGAGTGCTACATCCCAGCAGTGTTCAAGGCCAGGTTAGACAAAGCCTTGAGTGGCATGGTTTAGTGTGAGGTGTCCCTGCTTATGGCAGGGGGGTTGGAACTAGATGATCTTAAGGTCCTTTCCAACCCTAACTATTCTATGATTCTAAGATCTCCCAGCTGATGAGCATGCAGTGTTTCTGAAATTCAGGCAGGACTTTGAGTTAGATACTAAATATAGATTTAATGGTTTGTCCCACAACACACAAATAATGCAAGAAGTGAGTGATTTATGATTTCAAGAAATGATTGATTGATTGTATATACGGGAAAACACTGCCATTTTTATTGCACATGAACAGTTCCACATGGAGAATTATTCAAAGTAGTTTAATGTTTGTGCTCTGTCCATAAAAAACAGTTTCTTTTTCTAGACAGAAATGTTTAAAATAGCCTAAAGAAACTGAATGTTGAGCCCCAGTGAAAGTCTTCACTGAAAGCAGTAAGTACCTACTTCGCTTATGTCTTTTAGAAAATCCCAGTGTTTACTGTCTTCCCCCCAGCTGTAATTTAAGCCCAAATGCTGCACCAGTTGTGCCACAGCAGCAGTCTGCAGTCCTCACTAGTAAGCGTCTCAAAGGAAGATGCACGCTGGGTTGTTCAGATTTATACTGGCTGAACACTTTTCTGGCTTTGAAAAGAAGAAAATAGAGTATGCAGAAGTTGTGAATGGCTGCTTCAGATGTGGGATGTGGTCGAGGGATGCCCAGCTCTGGCCAGAGGCAGACAAAAGCTCGGTGGAGCACAAAGCCCAGACCAGGTCTGGGGAAAGCCAGGAACAAATGAGCACAGCCTTGAACTGTACTGCCTTGCACACAACATTTTAGAAGCAATTTTGGGTTCTTTCAACATGACACGTGTGGTGTAATGAGTTTTAATGCTTTGCCTTAGGTCACAGAGAGGAGTACTAGATGTGGTAGAGAGGTGCCTGACTCAGAGCCCAGTCACCTCCTGAACCACAGGCCTACTGTTACAGGCCAAAGGGAATCCTTTCACACATGCAAGGAGAAATGTCAGAGAAAACAACAGTTAATCTAAGCTCATAGTGAGGTTTGATAAACAGGTTTTGACTGAGCAGCCAAACCTGAGGACCAGACCCCAGAAGTTTGAGTTTGGTTCCTGGCTAACTACATTTGTGCCTCTGGTGACTCTTGGCAAGTCCTTCATTTCCCCACCAGCCTCCAAAGCCAAAGCAGAAATGATTTAAGGAGTGACTGTGAGAATTAGCTAATTAACATTATGCAAAACCTCTGCCAAGAGATCTGCTCTTCCCTCAGTGGAAGAGACTGTGATGTGTGATTTGTCCAGAGGTTATAGACTGAACGTGCAGGGTGGGATTTAATGGCAGAAGGGTTCATCTGTTGCTGCTGTGATCACTGGAAAGTATTTTTATCCACTCTGTAGTATTTGTACTTGCCCTAGCAGCCCCATATGCAGCAGGAGGTGAGTTTAGGCATTTTGGGAATCATCTGGTTCTCACAGAGCAGCTCAAAGAAGGAGCTATGAGGAGCTGTGCTGAAGCAGCAAGGGAGATAATTGCTGGCTGTAAAGCAGCACCAGATCTGAAAGGGCAGCATGAGCTCTGCCATACCTAATTGCTGCACCTCTAAAGCATGTCCACAGCTCTCCATAAAGTGATTCTGGCATGGATAGAAAATTAAAAACGCTTGTCTTTCTGCCCATGTATTGGTTCCCACACACAGCAGGAAGGACCACAGCAGAAGGATCTAGTTGAGACTATTAATTTCCTAATATCCCTTCTGCTTAGATAGTCAGGCCAGTTCACAGGGATAAAAGCTCTGGGGTGAGGTGGGTGGGTTGTGTGCAGCAGCATCAAATATCTTTTCTGTCTGAGAGAAGGAAGGGAGGCAGGCACAATATTTTGTCACTGGTAAAAACTGCGATATCCAGTGAGAGGGAATAAGAAAGGAAAAGAAGGTCTGATGTGCATTTCTTCCTTTCAAGACCTGGACCACACCACTGACAGGTGAAACACTTCTTGGACCAGTTGGTTTTCCCATCTTTGGGATGGGCTCCTTCCCTTGCACCTGGGCTGTGTCTCTTCTCCATTCCTAAACCTGACCGTTGGGGCAGTGGTAAATGCTGGGTGCACAGACATAGTGCCTGGAAAACTGCATAGCACTTTACAGCTTTTGCTATTTCCTTGGGGTATGAATCCTGGAGGCTGTGTCAGTGGATGTTCCACAGCTTGGCTCATAGTAACATTCCCTGTATGTTAAAAGTGTGAAAAGGACAGCATTTTTCATGCAAACACTTGAGGTCAATATAGATAATGAGCTATATGGTGCTAGTTTCCTTCTTCCTCAAGTGGGAAGCTAAGAAGGATAACTGGACTTTGTAGTGAACGGATGGTTGTGACAAGCCAGTGTTATTCAGTCATTTGCCAGCAGCTTGCAGACATTGTGAGTAAAGGTTCGTTACATCGCTATTTTTTTTTCTTCCTTTGGGCAGGTGGCCTAACAGCCCAACAGCTGATCCTATTTTTTAAAATTAATTTTAATTGAATGCACTGCTAGAGATGCCTTAAATTGACTCTTTTTGTTTGAATTTCCTAAGGGACTTTGCCCCAAGATCTCTATCCTGGTGATAACTTATTCTGGCCAATGGAGCCAGAGTGCATTTATTGTGCATCTCTCTGTCCCTTCTCTGGCTTCTGCTACCATGAACGCTGCAGTTGCTGATGACTAGAAAACTACTCAAGTGTGAACTGTTTCACTGCCTGTCACTTTCCTCATTAGGCTAGTGAGAAAATGTATCTACGACTCTGTCACACACAACCCTCATTAAGTTAGCAGCACATTGAGATCATTGCCTTTTTTAAAGATGGCTGCAGGAAAATGGCTGGGTATTTGATGTTCCTCGGTAATAAGTGGAAATAGCAAAAGTAGGGCTCACTGCGCTTTCCTCTGAAATAATTGCATTGTTTGCAGAACCTGATCAATGGAATAGAGTGTTATTGCTGGGGAAGTCAGATGGCAGTGCATAACCCCACTTCCTACTCAAGTGGATGGGGCAAAGGATGCTTGAGGTAAGATTAATTCATTGTGCAGAAGAGATCTAGGGCAAGAATGCTACCTATTTTTGGCATCTTATTCTCCTTGTGCCTGTTAAACCGGAGGAACTCTATTAAGGGTGGTGTATTTTCTTTCTTGTGTCAGTATGAACAAAATTTGGTCCATCACCTACAGCTCTAAGTGATAGCAATGAGGGCTACTGTGTGTTCCTAATTCCTACCTCAAGCAGGTAGCCAAAGTAGCGCTAGTCAATATAGACCACATTAGCCATTCCCAGAAGGCTGGATTTAGACACTACCACTGCCAAATGGCCATGCTAAGTTTCTGCTAAAGAAGATGTGCTAAATGACTGCATGCCTTCTCTCTAACTAGAGGTACATTCTTTTCAGTTCACTTCGTTTCCTGACCAAAGAGTGCCACTGCCTTACACATTGGCATTTCCCTTGAAATTGGTCCATTAACTCCTATATGCTCTGGAAAGACAGGCAGCTATTTTCATGCCTGGATTTCTTTATTTGAAGAAAGAAGGAAAGGAAAAAAAAAAAAAGGGGGAAAA